>JBAMBR010004875.1:0-13400 GCA_037044475.1 Zaprionus obscuricornis | reverse complement strand
GCATGAAAGCTAAAAGATTGCTTTAAGCTATGCTTAGAGTTTTAAAGTTTTGTCATTAAACTTTCTTTCCGTTTTTTTTTTGTTTTTTTCGAATGAAAATTGCCAGAAAATGCAAATTTCCAAAATTGAAATATGAAACGAGGCATAACACAAAAAAAAAAAAATATAAAATAAAATAAAATTGACAGCGAGTGGGCGTGGCGTGTAATCAAAATCATATTCTTCAATTATGCCTAAAAAAAAAAGAAGAAAAAAAATTTGTTAACTAATTATTAAAATTTATTATGAGAGATTTTCATACTTTTTTTTTACTGATTTTTCTGTGGCGCAGGAAGAAAGAAAATTTAAAAGAAAGTTGAAGAAGTGACGGGCAGCAGAGCTGAGACTGCTGAGCTGTTATTCATAGATATAACAAGAATGTCGATACACCTCTCTCTACTCTCTCTCTCTCTCTCTCTCATTCTCGCTCTCTCTCTCTCTCTCTCTCTCTCTCATTCTTATTCATAGATTCATAGATATAACAATACTGTCTATATACACCTCTCTCCCTCTCTCTCTCATTCTCTCTCTCTCTCATTGCTCTCTCTCTCTCTCTCCCTTTGCTCCTTCCCCTCTCTCTCTCTCCTTTTGCTCCTCTCTCTGTATATTTGCTTATAAATAATAAAATATTACAAGCATTGAAACTACATCAGAGAGGTCAGCGACTGCAAAAGGACGATGTAGCAGATGCTTGAAGGTGTGAATTTGTGAGCAAAGTGATAGAGAGAGAGCAGAGAGGAGAAGGAGAGAGAGAGAGAATGAGAGCAGAGAGGAGAGAGAGGTGTATATAGACAGTATTGTTATATCTATGAATCTATGAATAAGAATGAGAGAGAGAGAGAGAAAATGAGAATGAGAGAGAGAGAGAGAGAGGTGTATATCGACATTCTTGTTATATCTATGAATAACAGCTCAGCAGTCTCAGCTCTTCTGCTCTTCACTTCTTCAACTTTCTTTTAAATTTTCTTTCTTCCTGCGCCACAGAAAAATCAGTAAAAAAAAAGTATGAAAATCTCTCATAATAAATTTTAATAATTAGTTAACAAATTTTTTTTCTTCTTTTTTTTTTAGGCATAATTGAAGAATATGATTTTGATTACACGCCACGCCCACTCGCTGTCAATTTTATTTTATTTTATATTTTTTTTTTTGTGTTATGCCTCGTTTCATATTTCAATTTTGGAAATTTGCATTTTCTGGCAATTTTCATTCGAAAAAAACAAAAAAAAAACCGAAAGAAAGTTTAATGACAAAACTTTAAAACTCTAAGCATAGCTTAAAGCAATTTTTTAGCTTTCATGCATCAACCGCCCCTCTTGCCACCCCCTCTTGCCTCCACCTCTGCCTGCTCTATTTGCTACTCCCGCGATGCCTATTGCCTATTGCCTTGCCTTGCGTTGCGTTGCTTTGCTTTGCTTTGCTTTTGCCCCCGTGCGCATATTTAGCAAATGTTTTTATTGGCCGTTAGCTTCACCTGGCCCATGTTGCCTTTTTCTACAAACTTTACTCTACACTTCACTTTCTCCACCCCCCTGCCCCTCTCATCTTTCTCTCTCTATGTCCAACACTTGCACCCGCTGCCTTGTTGCACGCCTATGATAGAAAATTAGCATTCGTTATTTATCACCACCGCGAATGGAATATTCGCTTGAAAGCAGATTTTCTATACAATTTTTAGATGGCAGTAGGTAGGCGTTAGAGGCGTGGCACATTGCTTTTACTTTTCACTCACCGCGTGACTTTTACAGCCTCTTAATTTAAACAGTCGCCCGTTAAGAGTGCGGGAGGCGTGTTATGGTCGCCTTGGGGCACGAGCAACGACAAGCAGAGAGAGAATGAGAGAGAGAGAGAGCGATGTTGCTTGAAGTTTGAGAGAGAGAGCGTGGCAAAATTAATTTGTAGCAGACGACATTTTTAATGTTGTTGCAGTTGTTGTTGTACTTGCTGCTGCTGCTGCTTACTGCTTGCTGTTGTTGCTATTGAAATTTTCTGTCATTTCGCATTTGGATTTTGTTTTTGTGCGTTTTTAGTTGCGGACAGCGCTGTGTTTGTGTTTATGTGCGAGCGCTTGCGTTCTTGTCACGTAATTCAAATTTTATATTCACTTTTGACTACCCCTACCCCATAAATTCAACACCCCCCCCCCCCTCCCCCCTCCCTCTCTTCATCATTCACTTACATTGTGCCACACTTCCGGCAACACGTACATACACGTGTCGTGTCTAGGTGCGTGAATGCGTGCGTGCAAGCGTGCGTGCGTGTGCCACTGTTTCGTCTCGTATATTTTTATCGATTGCCGTGCACAGGTTTTTACTCCCACGCAAAATTTACAATTTACAAGCGACTCCCCTACACTCTCTCAGTCTATCTATCTGTTGCTTATCTTGCTCACGCTCTTTCTCTCTCTCTCTCTCTCTCCGCACTCTTTATGCTTCTGCTATGCATGCGAATTAACATGAAATTATAATGCACGCATCAAATTCATGTAAGCTTTTTATAATTATGCAATTTTCACAGTTTTGCATAAATTGTTGGACAGTTTGCGGCATTTACGTGCTTTAGCTATACCACCAATCTCTAGCTATCTCTCTCTCACACACACACTCTTTTATCTCGTGCTCGCACTCAGTTCTGTGGCTAACGCGTTTTACTGCTCACAATGTGTTGTCAAATTTTTTTCTTTTTTTTTTCTACCCCATTGCCAGCTCATAGCACTTTTTGATGCGTTCAGCCTCATGGAAAATTGTTTGATTATGCGATAATAGTTGGCAAGCAAAGCAAAGCAAAACAAAAAAAAAGAACAATTTTTATTTTTTCGATATGTACAAAATATTTGCATATTTTTACATCAAATTTTATAATTCGTCATATTAAAGGCAAAAAAAAATGATATAAAAATTCTTAAATATCAATTGCTACTTTTGCCAATTTTAAAGTGATTTCATTAAATATACAACACTCTTAAAAAGATTATAAGATAAGATAAAGCTAATGTTTATTAGTATATACTAAAAGTTAAATAAATAGATTCTTATCATATTCTAAGTGAACATTGCAGAAATATTCTTCGTCTCAGCACAGCTCTAAGCCCAAGTTTCATATTTGTCTGGGCTCGATCAACATCCTCGATAGTATAGTGGTTAGTATCCCCGCCTGTCACGCGGGAGACCGGGGTTCAATTCCCCGTCGGGGAGAGATGTTCAACATTTTTTTTTTTTTATTATTTACTGCAATAATTTTTTTTTTATTTATTTTATTAAATTTATAATATAAAAAAATTAAATTTTAATAATTAAAATCTTTTTATTAATATGAAAAAAAAATAAAACCTAGAATTACAATAAAATTTAAAAAAATAATATTTAAAAGTAAAATAAATACAAGTAAATATTGTAAAATAAAATAAAATAAATATAATAAAATAATAAAAAATAAATATAAAAAAAATAAATATAAATAATAATAAAAAAAAAATTTTGTACATCTCTCCCCGACGGGGAATTGAACCCCGGTCTCCCGCGTGACAGGCGGGGATACTAACCACTATACTATCGAGGATGTTGCATGCTCGCTAGAAAATTATCATCGTCTTTTCGCTAAGCATTGAAACAGAAAAAAAAGAAAAGAATTATTTTCAAATAAAAAAAAAAAATATGATATTACATCTCTCCCCGACGGGGAATTGAACCCCGGTCTCCCGCGTGACAGGCGGGGATACTAACCACTATACTATCGAGGATGTTGCGAGCTAGCTGGAAAATTATGAAACTTTTATATGTGGTTCTAATGCTAGATTGCTAGCACTTGTAAATATATATGTATGTATGTATATTGAGAATTGTTTTTCTATTTCTGTTTTATGTTTCAATTTCTTACTGCGCAGCGCAATGTTGATTAATTAAAAAAGATAATTTATTGTAAAAGTTTTCTTTTATATCACAGCGACAGCTGTGTGTGTGTGTGTGAGTAATTAAATAAATTTTATACGATAATTGTAAATTACTTTTGACAGTCGAATACAAGAATAATACAACAACAACAACAAGAAAAAGAAAGAATGTTTAACAAAATGCAAGATTTGTTTATATTCGTTTACCAAAGGAATTTCTTTGTCGTATGTTTTTGGCATTGTTATTGTCGTTGTTGTTGTTATTGTTGTTTCTCTTATTTTCTCTTATGTATGTAGATGCAACGATAATGTGGCATTTGGCTTTCTCTCACACTTTTTCTCTTATACAACTTTGTTTTCTTTTTTTTTGTTTTTTTTATTTCTTTTCCTGCAGAGCGGCGGCGGCGGCGGCGGCGGCGGCGGCGGCGGCGGCGGCGTAGTGGATGGGTAAGGGAGGGCATCATCGCTGCCGGACCAGAGGCAAAACCATTTCCGGCCAGACAATAAACGGGCAACGTTGGCAAGCCTGTGTGGCATTTCCGGTCTCGCGATCTAGCTGCTGTTGTGCTGCTTCTTCTTCTTCTTGTTCTTGCTGTTGTATTTGTTGTTATTGTTAATGTTGTTACTGCTGCTGCTGCTGCTGCTGTTACTTCTGCTGTTACTGCTACTGTTGTTGTTGTTGTTGTTTTTATTGTGTTTGTGTTTTTTTTTCATATTTCTTTGACTCATGGAATTGAAGTTTGACAATGCCAAAGCCAAAAGCCGGGCGGGCAGCAGACAGTAAGACAGACAAAGAGACTAAAAGACAGAGAGAGAGAGATGGAGAGAGACGAAGAGACAAAGACAGACAGAGCAATTCCGCAAGTAAAAAGTTGAGACAGAAAAAACTCATTTATCTTATGTCTTGAGGGGGGGGGGGGGGTCGAGGCGTAAAAAGAAGAATGTTGGGCAACGATAAACGTAAGCGGAGTGAAGTCTCTCTACTCTTGGTTGCCAGTGGCCGCAGGGCTATTCAATGTCGCCGGAGACATGTCAAAAGTTTTTTTTTTTCCTTCTCTTTCTCATTCTCATTCTACTTCTTCATCTCACTACTTGCTGTTGTTGTTGTTATTGTTGTTGTGTTTGTCATTTAACTTAATTAAATTTGCTTGCAAATTCGCATTTTCATTTTTGGGCCACCGCGTATGTGTTGTGTATTCTGTGGGCGATACTTAAAGGAGGCCTAAAAAAATAAAAACAACAACAACAACAACAACAGCAACAGTAGCAGCAACAATTGATTTAAATTTTATTGTTTTTATACGCTGTTTTTCGACACTGTCAACATCAACGTCAACGACGTAAACAAATTGCTTAGTAATAAGTAATTTTCAACTTGAATTTATTCAAAGAAATTATAAGCTGCGGCTTTAAGTTTTCTTCTCAATAATAATAATAATAATAATAAAAGCTTAACGCATTTTTCAAGTATAATCAAAAATATAATTTACAGCTAATAAAATGCGTAACATAATTGACATTTATTAGCCTCAATTTAAAGTTAAGATTATGTTAATAACGCCAATACTTAACAACAAACAAAATTTTAATATATATTTTAAGGGATTTTTCTTCTTTTTTTATGGTAAGCTGCGCATTTATTGATTATCTGTGCAATTTATCAGTAATTGAAATATTTGAATTTTGTGCAGGAAACATTTAAAATAAATATTTAAAAAATTATTAAAAATAAATAATTTGAAAATTCTTGAAGAATTTAAATAAAAAAAAAATTTTAAATATTTGAAATATTTTTTAAACAATTTTTATTTAATTTTATAAAAAATTGTATTTAATTTTATAAAAAAAAAAATTTATTTAATATTATAAAAAAATGCTTATTTAATTTTATAAAAAAATTTTTTTTTAATTTAAAAAAAATTTTATTTCATTTTATAAAAATTTTTTTATTTAATTTTTTTAAAAAAAAAATTTATTTCATATTATAAAAAATTTTTTTATTTAATTTTTTGAAAAAAAAATTTTATTTCATATCATAAAAATTTTTTTTATTTAATTTTTTTTAAAAAAAATTTATTTCATTTTATATAAAATTTTTTTTTTATTTAATTTTTTTTTAAAATTTTTTTTTTTCATTTTATAAAATTTTTTTTTTAATTTTATAAACATATATTTAATTAATTTTTAATTCATTTAATTTTTTTTATTATTTATTTTAATTTATTTTGCTTATTTTTATTTTAATAAATTTTTTTATTTATATTTTCAAAGTGCGCAAATTCAAATTATTAAATTATATTTTTTTTTTATATTTATCTTAATATTTGTAGCCTAAGATTTCTATATTTAACTTAACAAGAAAAAAAATTCTTGTACATTTTAATATAATAATAATAATTGTCTACTTTAAGCTTTCGTTTTATTTTTTTTTTCGTATCATATCAAACAATTGAAAATAATAAATTCTTTTATTTCTTTTTAATGTATTTTGCAGACAATGAATTATACTCTGGCACAGTAGCCGATTTTAGCGGCAGTGATCCGATTATCTATCGTGAGCCTCTTCAGACGGAACAATACGATAGCCTCAGTCTCAATGGTAAGTTTTGCTGAATCCTTGCAATATTCTCCTCTCTGCCTGCTACCTCTTCCTTTTTCTCTTTTAACATGCCTCTGCTCGATGAGCACTTCTGATAATTGAATATGTCGGTTATGTGTTATGATTATTGTTGTTCTTGTTCTTCTTCTTGTTGTCCATCGATGCTTTCTATATTAGTGAAATGTGAAATGCTACTTGAATTGAATTAAGTCTCCTTCTTCTTCTTCTTCTCCTTCAATTCATACTCTTTGTCAGTCACAGTATGAATATCACTTTGAGGTTTCTCTGTAATATTCAGCGTTATGCGTCTTACGCGGCATCCTTCATTTTGCTGCACATTGTCAGTAGAATTGACGTCATATTGCGTGCGGTTACCTTTTGCATATTTCAAAAGATTCGACGCTTCGAATGAGCAATGGGGAGAAGACACACAGAGAAAGAGAGAGAGAGAGAGAAAGAGAGAGATAGAGTAAGAGAAATGTCCATTAACTGAATAGACATGACAGCTTTGATTGTGTCCGAGAATTTCAGTCTTTGTATCTGAAGCCCAACATTCGACATCCGATTGATGCCGCCATGCTGCATATTTTATATAGCTTTGCAACAACATCTTGACTTTAAAAATGTTAAAGAATATTTCAATAAAAAATCTTAAATACTTAAAAGTCTTAGATATATTGTCAAATATCTCAATCTTTTAACTTTATTTCCCATGAGAATAACAAGCAAATGTTGAAGTAAAAAATTCAAGTTTTTAAGTCAACATTTTATGCTCATATCTTAATTTTATGAGTCATGTTCTACACATAAATTTAATGCAAAACACATACCGATATACGTATCGATATGCACAATCGATTGCACACTGTCATCGAGTCACGAGTTGCTCGTAAATCATCTAAAGAATCATATACCATGCCATATATATAGAAAATTTCGTCGATAAAATTGTTTTTTACAACCTCGGAACTATAAATGCAATTTATAGCTTAACTTTCTTTCTTTCTCTTTCTTTCCCATGTTTTCTTTCTTCTTTAACAAACAAATAAACAATGAATTTTTTTTTTCTACTCTTTTTTATTTTTCTTTTTCATGTATAGCGCCAAATTTTGTGAGCTCATTTACGCAAGGAGATTTCGTCTATTTCTTCTTCCGTGAGACAGCTGTAGAATTTATCAATTGTGGCAAGGTGAGTAAATATGAATATGAATATGCATGTGAATATGTAGATGAATATGTATATGAAATATAAACAAATATGAAATTGGAACCAAAAAAAATCAAAAGCAATTTATATTGTGTTTTCCTACTCATTGGAAAAGCAAAAGGATTAAGGAAAAGGACTGACGGAAGCAAAATCTTTCTATTGCCAAAACATATGAAGCCTAACGGCAAATTTTGCTTATGTTTGCGTTATTCCAGCAGACTTCCGGCTATAGCTATGTCTATGTGTATATGGCTATGGCTTTGCTTTATGGTCAAATACAGTTATCGGTTTTTGGTTTTTGGAGTTTGGATTTTCTACGGGATATTTTTGTTTGTTTTCGTGGGCTTTTTGCATGTGTTGAGCACATCAATGAGAAATCTATAACATACAAATAGCTCTATATATCTATATATAGATTTATAATCTTAGTTGAATAAATTAATATTTATCTATATATTTTTTTTTCATGGCTATTTCAGGCGATTTATTCGCGAGTTGCACGCGTTTGTAAATGGGATAAGGGTGGCCCGCATCGTTTTCGTAATCGTTGGACATCGTTTCTTAAATCCCGTCTGAATTGTTCTATACCTGGCGACTATCCCTTCTATTTTAATGAAATACGTAAGTTTACTATCTCTTTCTCTCTCACACACACATATATATATGTATATCTGTTAATGTTGCATGTCTTTCTTATACTACTACTACCACTACTACTATAGAATCGGCAAGCAATCTCGTCGAGGGACAGTATGGATCCATGAGCTCGAAATTGATTTATGGCGTTTTTAATACGCCAACAAATTCAATTCCCGGCTCAGCGGTTTGTGCTTTTGCCTTGCAGGTGAGTGCACAATTTACCGTTATATATGGTTATATATATATATATATATATATATATCTTGAGTATTTTCATATTTTCTTTAATTTCATCTTCTTCGTTTGCTTCATTTTCTTTTTCTTCTTCTTCTTGGACTATAGGACATTGCCGACACATTCGAAGGACAGTTCAAGGAACAGAGCGGCATCAACTCAAACTGGTTGCCGGTGAATAATGCCAAGGTGCGTACAATATTAAAATCTTTTTACTCATACACACACACACACACACACACATACACACACATACATGTATTTGTGTGTGGTTTGTATAATGCTTATGCTCGATGTGGCAAGTCAATGAGGGCAACCACTTGAACGCAGCTGTGCCACAATTTATGGCCACACAAATTTGTTCTGCCGTCGGTAAGGAACTTTTCCAACTGCCAAAAAAAAAAAAAGAAAAACCACACACACACACACACAAACATAGATACAGAGATATAGTTATACGCATACAACGGAAAAACGCAAAACTCAAAGAATTTGCATTTGAATTACGAATGTTTTTTTTTTTTTTTTTTTTTTTTTTTGGCCAGATGACTTGCCAAACGATTTTGCTTTTTAGCCAAATAGCAAAAGAGAGAGAGAGCGACAGTGTGTAAGAGAGAGAGCATACAAATCGCACTCTCTCTCTCTGTCACACTCTGCTAACAAGCAGCGTAACGCAAATTACAAATTGAAGATGTTTTTTTTTTCTTGTTTTTTTTTTTGTGAGAAAATTCAAAACAATTGCATAAAAAACTTTTAATAATAATATTCAAAATGCATTCGAAACAAATTTTTGTCCGTTTTTATTTTTTATTTTATATTTTTTAGTTTCTTTCAGTTTTGACTTCAAATTTCAATTGCTGCTTGAGACTTAAAAAGTTTTGTGCCATAAAAATTTATTTAAACAATTTTGTTGGCAAATTATTTTTAAAATTTTGTTGAAAAGTCTGAACAATTTTTAAAACATTTTATTTATAATTTTAAATATTTTATTGCAATTTTGTTTATGTTTAAAAAATATTTAAAATTAAATTTAAAATTGACAAAGCAGCAAAAAAAAGGAGAAATAAATAAAAATTAAATTTAAAAATAAAAAAAAATAAAAAATAAAAATAAATTAAAATAAATTGAAATTGCACAATTCTGCAAAAAAAAAAAAAAAAATATTTTAATATTTTTAAATTTATTAAATTTATTGAAAATAGTATACAAAATTATTATAAAAAAAAATAAAGCGAAATATTGTTAAAGAATATTTCATATTAAATTAAATTTCATAAAATTATTAAAATATGAAATAATTTTGAAATTTAAAAATATTTTAAAATTTATTAAAAATTAGTATAAAAAATTATTATAAAAAAAAAATAAAGCGAAATATTGTCAAAGAATATTTCATATTTTGACCAAAAATCTATACAATTTTTATGCATTTTGCTGTAGAGAATTTAAAGCTGTGACTATATATTATAGTATGCTACATACTATATATATTTCCGATAGCTTTTGTGCAAGTCTAAGAACATCCGTCTCAGTATATAGATTATATATGTACTATATGCAAGTGATTTGTAGACTCAAATGATACCACAGCAGGCAAAAGCTATGCTGAAAGCCACAGGGTGACATAGTGCAGCATAGAGAGTTAAAGCTATACATATATGTATAAAGCAATACGAGCAACGCATACATATGAATGCTGACTTAATATTTTCAACACACAGACACAGAGAGAGATGTATGCCTGTGTGTGTGTGTGTGTTGTATATCATGCAAGTCAACAGTTGAACGCGCACTTTCCGCTGGCGATTCATAAACCAAATCATTGCCAAAACAGCAACCACTCATACAAAGAGAGAAAGAGATACATATACACACACACATGCACAGGCATGCACAGGCATGTATACTTTATGCACATACATGAATGAGTGAGAGAGAGTGAGAGGCAAGCAGCAAAAGGCACAAAGGACACTTGGCCACGGCGTATGCTTTGTCCGGCTGCACTTGGCCGTGCTGTGCTGCAATTTCCGTAACGTTGTGTACGGTTATTTGTTACGAGCCCGTCGCGAAAAACCAGCAAATGCAATTTATACGTTGCCTTTTTGAGCTGCTGCTGCTGTTGCTGCTGTTGAAAAAGGTCAAAAAGAGTATCAGCAAAGTGTTGTGTGTGCATGTCTGTACATGTCTGTGCATGTGTATATTGGTTGTAAAGTGAAGCCAAGCTGACCGAGCATAACCATAACTATAACCACATTGCAGTCATATTACTCTATACTAATATTTTTCTTCTTCTTTTTGCTTTTTGCTTTCTCCCTGCTGCTGATGATGTTGCTTCCTTCCTTCCTTCTTGGAAATTTTTTTTAGGTACCCGAACCGCGTCCCGGCTCCTGTCACAATGATTCACGAACGTTACCGGATCCAACATTAAATTTCATCAAAACACATTCGCTAATGGACGAGAATGTTCCGGCATTTTTCGGTCAACCGATTTTGGTGCGGACGAGCACAATGTAAGTACTAACCAAAACTTTATCTATCTCTCTCTTTCTATATACTATAGACTACTGCTGCTTCTACTTGTACTTCTACTTCTTATTGCATTCTTCTTCTGTGCGCTTCTCTATCTCTTTCTATTCTATCGTTCGTTCACTTTGTTTCATGGGCACGTCGCAAAAGTGGCCCCAAAAACTATACAGTACAGCGTTGCTTCTTTTTATGCCACGCCCACATTGGAACGCCTCTTACTGCTGCTATGTCGCGTTCCCTTCGTTCCCTTGTCGAATAATTTTTGCGGCAATGTAAATATTATTGCACAAAAGCCAATGCCACACAGTGCAGTGCAGAGCAAGAGCAAGAGCAGCCAAATGCTGCAAGGGATATTGGAGAAATAAGAGAAGAGTAGATGGAGTCGACCAGCAAAAAAAAAGTTGACTCTTGTGTGGGCGTGGCAATTCGTACAAAATTCGTGTGTGGATTGTAAAAACTTTCAACTGCTGCACCAACGGTTGCCATTGCTGCTGCTGCTGCTATGTTGCTGCTGCTCGAAGTGAATACGTGACGATCCAATCCAACTAATTTCATTTAAATAACAAATTCTTCGCCATCTGATATGCTACAACTTTTTCTCATGTTCGTTTGCAAGTACTAACTGCTACATATATACCATATATATATATAACTCTACCCTGATAATCGTTCATGCTCATCAGTGAACGATTATCAGGGTAGAGTTATATATATATATGGTATATATGTAGCAGTTAGTACTTGCAAACGAACATGAGAAAAAGTTGTAGCATATCAGATGGCGAAGAATTTGTTATTTAAATGAAATTAGTTGGATTGGATCGTCACGTATTCACTTCGAGCAGCAGCAACATAGCAGCAGCAGCAGCAATGGCAACCGTTGGTGCAGCA
This sequence comes from Zaprionus obscuricornis, assembly GCA_037044475.1. Classification (NCBI taxonomy): domain Eukaryota; kingdom Metazoa; phylum Arthropoda; class Insecta; order Diptera; family Drosophilidae; genus Zaprionus; species Zaprionus obscuricornis. The sequence goes on along the minus strand of JBAMBR010004875.1, from coordinate 1,376 downwards.
GTTGAAAGTTTTTACAATCCACACACGAATTTTGTACGAATTGCCACGCCCACACAAGAGTCAACTTTTTTTTTGCTGGTCGACTCCATCTACTCTTCTCTTATTTCTCCAATATCCCTTGCAGCATTTGGCTGCTCTTGCTCTTGCTCTGCACTGCACTGTGTGGCATTGGCTTTTGTGCAATAATATTTACATTGCCGCAAAAATTATTCGACAAGGGAACGAAGGGAACGCGACATAGCAGCAGTAAGAGGCGTTCCAATGTGGGCGTGGCATAAAAAGAAGCAACGCTGTACTGTATAGTTTTTGGGGCCACTTTTGCGACGTGCCCATGAAACAAAGTGAACGAACGATAGAATAGAAAGAGATAGAGAAGCGCACAGAAGAAGAATGCAATAAGAAGTAGAAGTACAAGTAGAAGCAGCAGTAGTCTATAGTATATAGAAAGAGAGAGATAGATAAAGTTTTGGTTAGTACTTACATTGTGCTCGTCCGCACCAAAATCGGTTGACCGAAAAATGCCGGAACATTCTCGTCCATTAGCGAATGTGTTTTGATGAAATTTAATGTTGGATCCGGTAACGTTCGTGAATCATTGTGACAGGAGCCGGGACGCGGTTCGGGTACCTAAAAAAAATTTCCAAGAAGGAAGGAAGGAAGCAACATCATCAGCAGCAGGGAGAAAGCAAAAAGCAAAAAGAAGAAGAAAAATATTAGTATAGAGTAATATGACTGCAATGTGGTTATAGTTATGGTTATGCTCGGTCAGCTTGGCTTCACTTTACAACCAATATACACATGCACAGACATGTACAGACATGCACACACAACACTTTGCTGATACTCTTTTTGACCTTTTTCAACAGCAGCAACAGCAGCAGCAGCTCAAAAAGGCAACGTATAAATTGCATTTGCTGGTTTTTCGCGACGGGCTCGTAACAAATAACCGTACACAACGTTACGGAAATTGCAGCACAGCACGGCCAAGTGCAGCCGGACAAAGCATACGCCGTGGCCAAGTGTCCTTTGTGCCTTTTGCTGCTTGCCTCTCACTCTCTCTCACTCATTCATGTATGTGCATAAAGTATACATGCCTGTGCATGCCTGTGCATGTGTGTGTGTATATGTATCTCTTTCTCTCTTTGTATGAGTGGTTGCTGTTTTGGCAATGATTTGGTTTATGAATCGCCAGCGGAAAGTGCGCGTTCAACTGTTGACTTGCATGATATACAACACACACACACACACAGGCATACATCTCTCTCTGTGTCTGTGTGTTGAAAATATTAAGTCAGCATTCATATGTATGCGTTGCTCGTATTGCTTTATACATATATGTATAGCTTTAACTCTCTATGCTGCACTATGTCACCCTG
>JBAMBR010004874.1:0-25267 GCA_037044475.1 Zaprionus obscuricornis | reverse complement strand
CACTCGCAACACACACACCCGCAACACACACACACACACACATAGATAAGACGCGCTTGAATGCTTAAGTCGAGCGAACAAATGAGCGAACGATTCGAACGAACCAAGCGAACCGAACCGAGCCGAACCGAACCGGTTTGTAGGTTTATTTATTATTATTTTTGTTTTTTTTTTTTCTGTTATTTTTTTTAGTATTTGTTATTGTTTCTTGCGTTTTTTTCTTAATGGCACAACAAAAATGAGATACACAAAAGGTAAGTTGCAGGGAATGAGGCCTCTTGAGGCAGCCAACCGCAAGAAATGGCAACAGCTGCACGAATATTGGGCCACAATTCAATATAAATATATACACACCCAGCGTAAACACACACACACACATACACACATATATATAGTAGAAGTTGCCAAATAAAATCACAGCTATGTTTTATTTTTTTTTCTTACATTTTGACTTTATAAATAAGTTGTTATAATGATTGAGTAGTAGCACAAACAGAAGCTTGACTGAACATTGCTTTAAGCCAAATACAATTGGCTATGAAAAAACTTACAATATATGTATATGCATGTACATGCATATATTAGCTAGATAACTGTACTAATATATATAATCAATGGAAATTTTTCCTTGGGAATTTCTTGAAAAAAATATTACGCAGAAAAATGTTTTTTGGCACATTTTCAGCAAAATTTTTGACCAAAAAAAATAATAAAAAAATAAATAAATAAATAAGTAAAATTATGCATAGACATACATATAAATATTTTAAATATTTCAGTCACGTTTTTGTAGCGAGTTTGTTAATTTCATTTAATTATTTAATAAATTTCGTTTGTGGACAATAAATAAATTGAAAATGTATGCTAAATGATGACTGACTGGACCTTTGCTTAAAAGAACAGGTATTAGAATGTATAGCTGCTCAGAGAGAGATAGACAGGCAACATACTTAGTTAAGCTAGAGAATTATAATTTAAATTATGTTATTATAAAAGAATTTCAGACATAAAAAAAAAAAATGAGGATTAGAAAGTAAAAATCTTGTAAATAAATTTCCATATACATATTTAATATTCATAGTTTTATCTGATTTAAAATTTGTATTTCATTTTAGTGTTGAAAGAAAAGTGAAAATCATATTTCGAAAAAAGTTGAAATTTTGGTTACAGCTTGCTGTACAACTTCCTTAAAAGTTCAACAATAAAGTTTTTTTAAGGCATGCCACAGGTGACAAAAAAATAATAAATTTTATTTATTTTTTTTTTTTTAAATTTATTTATTTTGTGAGTCACATTTGTAGATTTGTGTTTTGTCATTGTGCCGATGCCGAAAGTAAAAGCTATGACATAAATAATGAAAATGAGAATTTCCGCCAGCTGAAATATAATTTCAATTGATTTATTTTTTTTTTTTAGCTGCATTTCATTTATTTTTTGTTTTTTGTACAAAATAAAATGTTGTTTTCATTTGAACTTGTTTGTAAATCAAAGTGCTTAAATTTTCGCTATGCGTAATAAATGAATTTTTAGCACAATTTTATATGTGAATTTCATAATTAATGTTTATTTAAAGATGATTAGATAATTAGATAATAATTGCATTATATATGGCATATGAATATTTATTCATATCTTATATAAATTATGCCTTAAATTCATATAAAATATAAATAAATATTTATATACCATATATATATATAATTATTATCTAATTATCTAATCATCTTTAAATAAACATTAATTATGAAATTCACATATAAAATTGTGCTAAAAATTCATTTATTACGCATAGCGAAAATTTAAGCACTTTGATTTACAAACAAGTTCAAATGAAAACAACATTTTATTTTGTACAAAAAACAAAAAATAAATGAAATGCAGCTAAAAAAAAAAAATAAATCAATTGAAATTATATTTCAGCTGGCGGAAATTCTCATTTTCATTATTTATGTCATAGCTTTTACTTTCGGCATCGGCACAATGACAAAACACAAATCTACAAATGTGACTCACAAAATAAATAAATTTAAAAAAAAAAAAATAAATAAAATTTATTATTTTTTTGTCACCTGTGGCATGCCTTAAAAAAACTTTATTGTTGAACTTTTAAGGAAGTTGTACAGCAAGCTGTAACCAAAATTTCAACTTTTTTCGAAATATGATTTTCACTTTTCTTTCAACACTAAAATGAAATACAAATTTTAAATCAGATAAAACTATGAATATTAAATATGTATATGGAAATTTATTTACAAGATTTTTACTTTCTAATCCTCATTTTTTTTTTTTATGTCTGAAATTCTTTTATAATAACATAATTTAAATTATAATTCTCTAGCTTAACTAAGTATGTTGCCTGTCTATCTCTCTCTGTCTCTTTCGATTGTTGGCATAATTGATTGTCTATATCTTGCATGATTCTTTGTTAGCACCTTGTACACTTTCGTTTCATAACGAGTTACTTTGGCCTGAGATTATAGCTGCACATATATATATATTTATATATATAGTAGCAGCTATACATTCTAATACCTGTTCTTTTAAGCAAAGGTCCAGTCAGTCATCATTTAGCATACATTTTCAATTTATTTATTGTCCACAAACGAAATTTATTAAATAATTAAATGAAATTAACAAACTCGCTACAAAAACGTGACTGAAATATTTAAAATATTTATATGTATGTCTATGCATAGAAATAAACAAAATCCAAATCTAAAGCATTTTATTTTTTTTTATGATTTTTACGAATGCCAAATAAATAAATATGTAAATAAAAGAAAAAAAAAATAGTGCAATAAATATAACAATAAATAATAATAATAACAATAACAACAACAACAATAACAATTTTGTTTATAAACATAAAAAGAAATTGCAAAAAAAAATAAACGTCAAATTAATGCAAAAACGAAATTTGTGCAGCTGATTACGATCGTCCAAGAATATAGCTATATATATATATATATAGTATAATTATACAAGCAGCTGCATAAATATAAAATATGGTGTGAAAGGTAAGTGTTGAAATTTTGTTCTATCGTAACATTCGATACTTTCCAAGTTATACGATACTTTCATTCGATACACTTGTAAAACTTAAACTATTTCTTTCTATGCCATTTCTGCGTTTTATGCCCATGAAAGTATTTTTTTTTTATATATATAAAACTGACTTTATATATACATTTATTTTTTGTTTATATATTTCTTCTCTTTGTTTCATTTTGTTGTTGTTGTTATTATTTTTTTTTATTTTTTTGAAATGTCAACAACAATTTCGCAAGCTGTTTAAACTTTCCATACATTGTGTTATACCGTCTCGATATTTTTTTTATAGGTAATACGGGGAGGGTTGGGGAAATTATATCATTAGCATTTGAATAGATTGGATTGGATTTGGGTTTCATTAAAAGGTGTATTACGTGATTTTGTTTTCGTTTCGGGTTTCGGGGAAACCGTTTAACACGCTGCATTTTGTTGTAACGAAAATTCATTATAATATTAGGTAGGCAGTAAGCAAAAAAAAGAATGCCATAAAAAAATATCAATCAAATTTGTACTCAAACTCAAACTCGAATTGGAACTGCAACTCAATCTGAAACTCAAACTAAAACTCACAAAGTCACAAGAGCAACGATTGTTGAAAGCTTCCCTCAAAAAAAAAAAAAAAAAAAGAAATGCCTCAGAGTTAGAGTCTAAGCCTGGCACGTCACACCAACAACAACAACAACAACAAAAAAAAAAAAAAATTGATTCGATTCAACACGAAACACTCAGAAATCTAAACAAAAGCCACACATACTCATATTCACAAACACACAAACACACAGTGAAACATTCACACTCACTAAGCGAATAACTTTATAAACTAGCAAAATGTTTGACTGTGTGCCTGTGTGCATTGTGAATATGAGTGTGTGTGGCTTTTGTTTAGATTTCTGAGTGTTTCGTGTTGAATCGAATCGATTTTTTTTTGTTGTTGTTGTTGTTGGTGTGACGTGCCAGGCTTAGACTCTAACTCTGAGGCATTTCTTTTTTTTTTTTTTTTTTTGAGGGAAGCTTTCAACAATCGTTGCTCTTGTGACTTTGTGAGTTTTAGTTTGAGTTTCAGATTGAGTTGCAGTTCCAATTCGAGTTTGAGTTTGAGTACAAATTTGATTGATATTTTTTTATGGCATTCTTTTTTTTGCTTACTGCCTACCTAATATTATAATGAATTTTCGTTACAACAAAATGCAGCGTGTTAAACGGTTTCCCCGAAACCCGAAACGAAAACAAAATCACGTAATACACCTTTTAATGAAACCCAAATCCAATCCAATCTATTCAAATGCTAATGATATAATTTCCCCAACCCTCCCCGTATTACCTATAAAAAAAATATCGAGACGGTATAACACAATGTATGGAAAGTTTAAACAGCTTGCGAAATTGTTGTTGACATTTCAAAAAAATAAAAAAAAATAATAACAACAAAAAAAATGAAACAAAGAGAAGAAATATATAAACAAAAAATAAATGTATATATAAAGTCAGTTTTATATATATAAAAAAAAAATACTTTCATGGGCATAAAACGCAGAAATGGCATAGAAAGAAATAGTTTAAGTTTTACAAGTGTATCGAATGAAAGTATCGTATAACTTGGAAAGTATCGAATGATACGATAGAACAAAATTTCAAAACTTACCTTTCACACCATATTTTATATTTATGCAGCTGCTTGTATAATTATACTATATATATATAGATGGCTATATTCTTGGACGATCGTAATCAGCTGCAGAAATTTCGTTTTTGCATTAATTTGACGTTTATTTTTTTTTTTGCTTTTTTTTGCAATTTCTTTTTATGTTTATAAACAAAATTGTTATTGTTGTTGTTGTTATTGTTATTATTATTATTTATTGCACTATTTTTTTTTTTTTTATTTACATATTTATTTATTTGGCATTCGTAAAAATCATAAAAAAAATAAAATGCTTTAGATTTGAATTTTGTTTATTTCGTTTATTTATTTCTTTCTTTTTCTTTTCACTGTAAATGAGAAAGAGAATTTTTATTCGTTATGATTTTATTTATTGGCAATTTCTTTGAAATATATTTCATAAAATAATTGTTTAGATCACGGAAAATGTGAACCACAAAAATTGAATGGAAATTATACACAAACACACATAGAAAAACACACACACCCGCACACACTCGCAACACACACACCCGCAACACACACACACACACACATAGATAAGACGCGCTTGAATGCTTAAGTCGAGCGAACAAATGAGCGAACGATTCAAACGAACCAAGCGAACCGAACCGAGCCGAACCGAACCGGTTTGTAGGTTTATTTATTATTATTTTTGTTTTTTTTTTTTCTGTTATTTTTTTTAGTATTTGTTATTGTTTCTTGCGTTTTTTTCTTAATGGCACAACAAAAATGAGATACACAAACACCGTTAGATCCGCGACTTGCGACTCTTGTGTGTAGATTATGTTGATTTTTTTTTTTGTTTTTTCTTTTTTTTTTGCATTTCGGTTACGTGCGAAGTTTCGGCAACTGACGCTGCTACGAATCAGCTAATTATGTGCTCTACACGTGGGGCAACTGGCAACACAGCACAGCTTGCAGCTCACAGCTAGCAGCTCACAGCTCACAGCTCTCGCAGCTTTGAGTGTGTAGCAGTTCCTCCAACTTTGGAAAAGTTTCAGTGAGCAGCAGATCGGGTGAGAGGAAAGGTTGGCGGCATTGTAGGTAGGTAAGTTGCAGGGAATGAGGCCTCTTGAGGCAGCCAACCGCAAGAAATGGCAACAGCTGCACGAATATTGGGCCACAATTCAATATAAATATATACACACCCAGCGTAAACACACACACACACATACACACATATATATAGTAGAAGTTGCCAAATAAAATCACAGCTATGTTTTATTTTTTTTTCTTACATTTTGACTTTATAAATAAGTTGTTATAATGATTGAGTAGTAGCACAAACAGAAGCTTGACTGAACATTGCTTTAAGCCAAATACAATTGGCTATGAAAAAACTTACAATATATGTATATGCATGTACATGCATATATTAGCTAGATAACTGTACTAATATATATAATCAATGGAAATTTTTCCTTGGGAATTTCTTAAAAAAAATATTACGCAGAAAAATGTTTTTTGGCACATTTTCAGCAAATTTTTGACCAAAAAAAATAAGAAAAAAATAAATAAATAAATAAGTAATATTATGCATAGACATACATATAAATATTTTAAATATTTCAGTCACGTTTTTGTAGCGAGTTTGTTAATTTCATTTAATTATTTAATAAATTTCGTTTGTGGACAATAAATAAATTGAAAATGTATGCTAAATGATGACTGACTGGACCTTTGCTTAAAAGAACAGGTATTAGAATGTATAGCTGCTACGGCTATATATATAAATATATATATATATATGTGCAGCTATATATCTGTGACTATAGCTGTAGCTGTAGCTGTAGCTGAGCAGCCAACTAATTGTGAAACCAGTTTTGATTGTCGCTTGACTATTGGCTTGCAGTAATTTTGGTTGAACGACACATCGAGAGATACGACAAAAAGTAGAAAACCGCTATAACATTTTGCCATGATCTCAGGCCAAAGTAACTCGTTATGAAACGAAAGTGTACAAGGTGCTAACAAAGAATCATGCAAGATATAGACAATCAATTATGCCAACAATCGAAAGAGACAGAGAGAGATAGACAGGCAACATACTTAGTTAAGCTAGAGAATTATAATTTAAATTATGTTATTATAAAAGAATTTCAGACATAAAAAAAAAAAATGAGGATTAGAAAGTAAAAATCTTGTAAATAAATTTCCATATACATATTTAATATTCATAGTTTTATCTGATTTAAAATTTGTATTTCATTTTAGTGTTGAAAGAAAAGTGAAAATCATATTTCGAAAAAAGTTGAAATTTTGGTTACAGCTTGCTGTACAACTTCCTTAAAAGTTCAACAATAAAGTTTTTTTAAGGCATGCCACAGGTGACAAAAAAATAATAAATTTTATTTATTTTTTTTTTTTTAAATTTATTTATTTTGTGAGTCACATTTGTAGATTTGTGTTTTGTCATTGTGCCGATGCCGAAAGTAAAAGCTATGACATAAATAATGAAAATGAGAATTTCCGCCAGCTGAAATATAATTTCAATTGATTTATTTTTTTTTTTTAGCTGCATTTCATTTATTTTTTGTTTTTTGTACAAAATAAAATGTTGTTTTCATTTGAACTTGTTTGTAAATCAAAGTGCTTAAATTTTCGCTATGCGTAATAAATGAATTTTTAGCACAATTTTATATGTGAATTTCATAATTAATGTTTATTTAAAGATGATTAGATAATTAGATAATAATTATATATATATATGGTATATAAATATTTATTTATATTTTATATGAATTTAAGGCATAATTTATAGTTAGTTGCCACTGTATTTAATATTCAATTTCGGCTGCATTTATGAACTGCGAATTCTTTCTATTATGAGGCATTTTTAGCACATGCTTGAAAATCTTCACGCATATTTAAGCGTATATAATACGAGTCGATAAAAAAAGAGTATATATACATATATATATATATATATATAGATAATATATACTTAAGTATATATTTTGCCATGGCCAAAGCACTTAACGTATAGTAAGTTATAAATTTGGTCGAATTGCTTTGGCAAAGAACGATTATGCAAAAAATAAATCAATTGACAGGCGGCTAAACATGCACGACTAGCACATACTCTAACCTTAAGTATAATATCGCCAAACACTGAATAATCAAGAACTGTTAAATTAAACAAATAGTCGTGCATACCCCACTTCTTAATATTCCTATTGCAAGGTATTAAAAAAAACAGCAACCAAGTAAAAGAAGAAAATGCGACAACAAAGGAAAAAAACCTTTTCACGTTGTGGGGGAGCAAAAGAGAACTAAAGAAAAAAATGAATCTGTAACAAGTGCGCCTACAAATCTACCCTACATACACACACACACAGAGAGAGAAGCAGTCAGGTGTGTGTGTGTGTGTATGTAAGGTAAACATGTGTAGATGCATGTAATGTACAGCTGGTAAAGCAAAACAAGTCTTGTAGGGGGTCAGAGACGGTCGGAATTGGAAGCTCTCCCCCCCCCGAGTGCTAGCCAGACAGAAGCCACGAAGAAGCAGACAACCGGAGACACGCTGTAGGTGTAAAGTGTCTCGTCTGTCTTGTCTTTCTATCTCATTTTATCTCTCTCTATCTCTCTCTTTCTCTCTCTCTCTGTGTCTTGTATGTTGATGGGGGCAAAAAAACAGACTCAGACTTGCACACACACATACACACACACACACAGTTAGAAAGAAAGCGTCTGTGTGTGTGTGTGTGTGTGTGTGTATGTGTGGTGGTAAGTAGATTAAACGCTTGAAATCTTGGAACCTTGCATTGAAATATGCACATAAATATGTATATGAATATATATATATTTTTTAATTTTCATATTTATTTTCGCTTTTATTTTTCTTTTGCTGCGTTTGCATTTTGCTCATTATGCAAAGACTTTTGTATTTGTTTTTGTTATTGTTTTGCTGGTCTCTTTTATGTTAGCCTTCTCAATGTGTGCTTCACGTGTGCATGCGAACACACACACACACGTAAACAAAAGCAAAACAACATTTTTCTATGTATGTGTATATGTGTGCACTTTGTTTGGCCTGTAAATTGCATCATTTTACCATAATTTATAAATCAAAATTCGTACCTTTTATCTACATATTTATAATATATGCGCTAATAAACTATCATCAGCATCCAGTTAATTAATTATAAATACTATTGTTTGTTTTTATTGTTATTATTATTATTATTATGATGTTGTTAATGGGTGATTGACCCTTTAATTGCACATGATTTACGTTTGCTTTTATCACACCGTTACACATTCACACAAATACGAACACTAACACACACACACACACACACACACACACACAACATACAACTGCATGCGAACACGCACATAGAAAACGCACGCACGAACAACGGGACGCAATGCACAAAATCAATTTACAACTTTGTTATGATTTATCTATTTGAATATTGAATTTATAAAAAAAAAAAAAAATGTTACAAACTGCCGCAATATCGTGCTCTTCTTATCTGCTACTTATTATTTGTTCTTTGTTGTTACGCGAAATGTAATGTTTAAACAAACTAAAAGAGCGTCCAAGTTGGCATATTTATTTATTTATCTCAGCATCGAAACAACGCGCACCACCGACCGTTCCGTACGAAATCCAACAACAAATTAAAAAACAATCCAACCAATGATGCCAGTCATATAGCATTTAACAGCATGACCAGATGGCAACATAAACTAACATACGCAGCTAACTTCACGTAACGCAAAAATTGCTTCGCAGCCAACTTAACAGATGAGCATTTAACAGACAACTGTTAGCACATATGTTAAGATTTAGCGGCAAAACATTTTAAATTTGAATGTGAAGCACTAGAACGTTATGACGTTACATTTTAAATTTGAATTTAAATAAATATAAGTAAAAAATATGATTTAATTTATAAATGACTACAAATACATTTGACATTTAATTCTTACTTAAAAATAATAATACTGTTAAGTAAAATTATGCCAAATTTAACTGCTAGTTTTTTTTTTTTTTTTTCATTTAGTATATTTTCAGTTTCCAGTAGATAAATTTGGCAGTGAATCGCTTAGTTTACTTCAGTCCCTGTAGTTTATTTTCTGGTAGCCTAATTTAAATCTCTTCCTGCTTCTTGCTAGGCTCACTTGGCGGCACATAAAACCACCAGGCACCAAAAAAGAAGATAACTGAACAAACTTTGCCCACCAATGCCAAAAGCCACATGTAACTGAAAAACAAAAATAAATAAATATAAAAATAAAGATATAGAGAATATATAGAAAATAACTAACCGACTAATATAGTAATTATCGTAGACTAAGCAAGCGCCACCCGACTGCTCGTCACATGATTCATGCCACAGCACACAAGACTCATCGATAAGAGCGCCAAAGATCAAGGGAGCGGGTATAGTGCCCAGCAGACGTACCTTAATCCACTGCAAACCCAAAGCAAACGAACGTTGTTCATCCTGAACACATCTAGAGAAAATATAAAAGAAAATCATTAGTTAAAAGAAAAAGTAACAAAAGGTACCAAGACTCACCTGAGCGTAGCGGAAAGTGCTGGCATTGTGGCCAGAAATGTAAACAACATCAACACAAAGCAAAGTCCCACAAAATAAGGTAAACTTTGACACTTTGATGCACACATAACATTCGTAGCCTCATAATCGTATAAATTGTCAGCCGATGCCTCAATGCAACTGCAATTGCTATAAGTCTTTAGTGTATCAACTTGTTGCTCCTTCCCACAGCCGGCATAGCAAGGACTATAATACATGACGCCATTGACACCACAAATGGGATCATAATTTGTTCGACTGCAGTCACAATTGATATTACAAGATGCCTCCAGAGCAATGGGTTGACCTGCTACATAGCTTTGTGTGACGCCAGCAAATTCCACATTGGGGCAAGAAACGAGAAAACAGCTTGTAAAGAATGTTGCAACAATTGTGGCAATCAGACACATTTTGATAATGCCACCGCAAGCTAAATTTAACTTTTTCACAAGATAACCGCCCAGAAATGTGCCACCTCCGCCAGCTGGCACTGTGATGAGTCCCATGACCAGCGCTGAGACTACCGGTGAGATACTAAATTGATTTTCAATTTGTTTGGGTAAAAATGCAGCAAATCCTGCAATAACTAAACCTTCGGTGGCTCCTGCCAAGTTAAGAAAAAAGAATGTGGGATTCTTAAAGAGTTGCAACACTGCATGTGGCAAGTCACCAAAGCAATTGCGTTTCTTTGTCTTCTCCGTTGCATCTGCAGCAGCTTCATCAGTTTTAGCTGCATCATTTTCCACATTTGTCTTTTTCTTCGTATGCGCCTCGGATATTTTAGCCAATTGTAATTGCTCGGCACCCGGCAATGATTTGGGATAACCAAAAATTGGTATTGCAATCAGCAGACAAACTAAGGCAGCGAATAAGAAACCAATCCACCAGGCGCCTATCCATACTTTGCTGTCACTTGTCAGGCTTAGACTGTGTATGATATAAAATACAAATATAATTTATTAATTTTTATTAAAAATTTTTAAAAATCTTTTGCAAACTTTTTTCAAAAATATTTTGAATTTTTCTTATAAATTGAATATTTGTAGAAATATTTTTATATATTTTGAATTATCATATTATTTTTTTATATTAATTTTTATATATTATTTATATATTATATTATTTTTTTTAAACTTTTTTTAATTTTTTTTTTAAAATTTTTTTATTTTAATTTTGTTGATATTTCTTTAAAATTATTGCATTTTTTATTTTGTAAATTTTATTTAATTTAAGAAAAAAATTTAAAATTCTCTGCAAATTTTTAAAGTTATTTTTGTAATTTTTTTTGAAGGTTTTTAAGAAAATTTAAATTATGGGAAAATTATTAAAATTTTTATTTTGTAAAGTTTAAAATTTTGTGAAAAAAATTTTTTTAATTTAAAAAAAATGTTTGAATATATTTTAAAATAACTTTAACTTATAAATCAAATTCTTCCATTTTTTTTCTCTCTATTCTCAATCCTTTAACTATCACATTTATTTTTATCGCACAACATTAATCTGCTTCCCACATTTTTATGCTGCACAGTGTTTACTTTCTGTTTGAATTTCTCCCAATAATAAATCCCTTCCGTAACTTTATAAAATGCCGTTAGATATAAATTTAACATTCAAATAAATTATCATTGAGTTAATTTAAATGTTGAAAAATGTTTTTGTTTCCTCATAAAAAAAAACATTCTTTTATTTTTTTTATGTTTTTACATAATTTACAGAAGCAACGACCGCAAAAATGGTGAAAAAGATTCAAGCAAATGCCATAGAACTTCAACTGATTTTACAACAACTTCAACATTATGTCTTACTCCCACAGAAAACGTAGCCGCAACTTCCATATGACTTATAGCATCACCTTGACAATAAGCTGTGCGGTTTATCCCTGCCATTGCAGTATTCTCTGATATTCTATGAGCTTTGCTTTTACTACATATAAACGTGAATCAAACATTTGCCCTAAAACTGTTGTTGCCTTAACTCAATCCCTAGTCGCTAACGCACTAGCAGCAACAGCTTTGACTTTAGCACAAAGTTCAGCTCCCACGTCTGCTTTTTGCTTCAACTTTGACTTCTCCTCCATCAACAACTCCCACTTCAGCTCCCGCTTCTATAACTGCTCCTGCTTCCATATCTGCTTCTGCTTTCATATCAGCTCCTACTTCCGTACTTGCTCCCATTCTTATTCCTGCTCCCACTTCTGCTATATCTCTCACATCCAATCTCTGTTTCGCACCTTATTTGCTCCGAGTTGTCAGCACGAAATGTTGTTTTATTAGTCTCCGGAGATATTTACGCTTTATTGTGCTTTCTGCTGTTTTGTTGGCTTGGCAACGAGTGTCGCTTACAAATAAACTTCAAACATACATCTGCCTCCCCCCACACACAAACCTTCCCGCCCCCTCACATCATTAAAGCCATTTTAGCTGCCCCACGCGATTAATAACAATCATCAAGCTAATTTTTTTATATTTTTTTTTTTTTGTTCATCTCATTTCTCGTTGAGATTATGTTGTTGCACTTACTCTACAGCATCCACGGCAACGAAATCCGTATAAATGAGCAACAATTGTCCGCCAACCACATAACCAACAGCAGGACCCATTATTGCCATCGTATAGTAAATACCTGTAAATGTTTTTTTTTTTTAAGGATTAAAATATTCAAATTTTACATATTTGCATTTTATGCACATTTCATTATGTATGCGTCAAGTTTCCCATTAAGTAGCGACTGTGAAAATACCCTGTAACTCAAGTATTTATGCGGCAATTGTAATACAACAAAAAAATTGAAGCACAAGCTATGCTAGCAAGCAAAATATGAGCTTGACAAACATAATTCAGGCGAAAAGAGGTGTGGCGCTTGAATTTAGAGACTCATAGAGTTTACTTGTCAAATTTTGCCAACTCTAGCTGCTATACTCACTGAGATCTGTAGATTTAAGTTCAGATAAATTTGAAAAATTGTGAAAAATATTAATAATTTTATAGCAGCAAATACTTTTAAAATTCTTTCACTGCTTTTAGTTAATATAGCTGCGCATACCCCATTCATTATTATTACAGGGTATAACAGTCTATTGTCTATTTGCAAATGTTACGCATTTAATATCTTAAGTCAAACTTTGTTTATGTCGTCTGCCGCACGCAAAATGTTTTTATCAGTCTATGCAACAAAAATGTTGCGCAAAATTCATTTGCCACAAACAAATGCCAAATGCTACATGCCACAGGGCGCCAATAAGTCAATGGATATTTTATCTTTTGACTGCATCTTAATTTGCATGACAATACAAACAAAGGGGCACGAACTATGCAACTTTTCTGTGGCACGTTCAATTTAATAACACGCTGACGAAAGTGAGACGTCAAAGGGGCTGTGACAGTGGCAGTGGCAGTGGCAATGGAAGATTATCCTTTATTTTTATTTTTTGGCTAGGCTGCAGGCAGTTGAAAACAAAAGCAACAGATAAATAAATTTCAATTGTTTTACAGACGATGCAGAAGTTAGAAGCAGCAACAGCAGCAAGAGACAAAGTTTCGCTAGCTGGACAACTTTGATAATACGCATAGCCAAAAAAAAAAGTAACTATAACTGTTGGCCATGGCTTATAGTCTTTGCTTATGAGAAACTTAACTGTAAGACAATAAATTTCATTGCCTGCCGCGTCATGGCATCAGGCTGTGGCATCATCTCATTGACTCAGCTTTTAAATTTGGGTCAACAACAACAACGAGAAGCAGTGAGCCGTCTACAGACACAGTTGTGCAAGCGAGCGACCCCTCAACTAACAGTTAGCGCCGCTCTATGCGATTCTCAATTCATGTAGTTCTGAGGGAAAGACAGTGGCATATAGCAAATAGTATTTACTTTGCTTTGTAGACGGCAATATTGCAAATAAAAACAAATAAAGCGTAAACGTTCTTTGCTGGCAATGAACGACTAATAGATACCCTTTAAATTTATTTTGACAAACTTTTGACTTGTCAAAATTGTAAGTCACTCTGCACATAGTTCAACTCACAGTCAATATACCCTAACAATTATTTTACAGGGTATTACTCATACATAGTTACTAACAGTTTCCAATACCCGCAAGCAAAAGCTACTGCTTCATACTACTTCATTTGCCAGCAGACAGTGCGATACGAGGGAGAAGAGACAAAAAAAACTTCCCTGTGGAATGTCTTATCAATGATACGACAGTTGAACTTACCCAAGTAAACAGATGACATCTTTGTGGATACATTCTCATCCAGATATGTTACACCCAATGTAAAGAGCGGCGAGGCGCCAGCACCATGCAAAAGTTGTGCCGCAAAGAACAGCCAAACAGTCCAAGTTAAACTATCGCCAGCAGCATCAACATCCAATTCCAAGGATGCTTCACAATCTAGCTATAAAATGCAACCCAAAAACTATTTTATTTAGTCAATGTATAGAAGTGAGAGAGAATTTCTCTCTCTCTCTTTTTGATTACCATTGTCTGATTAAATTCTTGATCCTGAAATTCACAAATATTTGCTTCGCCAATGGTCGCCCGATAGGAACCAACAAGAAAATGTGGCAATGAGAAGATTAAAGAGCCAAGACCCATCAATAATAAACCAATTGCTATAAAACATGGCTTTGATGCACCTTTACGTCCGCCATAATATGTCACCGGCACCAGGCATAAAAATGATGCCACATCATAGCCACTGGCAACAAGTCCTGTTTGTCGTGAACGTAAGCCAAAGCGACGTTCGATCGTTGAAATATTTACATTCACAAAACCATTTACAATAAGACCTGAAATAAAAAAATTGATACAGTCCAAGTTATAGTTATTTATTATTTATATTTTTGTTTAATTTTGTAGGTATAATTCCTCGCACATGCAGCACCCTGAGGATCTGGCGATAGCGAATGTTCCTCTTTACAGGCGTCTATAAATTTCATTGATCATTTTAAAAGTTAAAAATTAAAATTAGTATAGATTATTTACCAGTCTTAAAGTCTACACCAAAGGCTAGAATTTTGGTAAAAAATAAAATTAAAATAATTATTTTCATCTTCTTTGTAATATACCCAAAAACAAAAAAAAACTTGACTAAAGTATTTAGCAATAAATGTCTAGAATTTTATAGAAAAACATGACATACATATATGCAGAACTAAAATATAATAAGTTTAGTTACGGATTACAAATTATAAAATTTTACAGTTATTTGCAATAATTCTCCAAATACATAGCTTGAAAATACTAAGTATTTTGGAGAATTATTGCAAATAACTGTAAAATTTTATAATTTGTAATCCGTAACTAAACTTATTATATTTTAGTTCTGCATATATGTATGTCATGTTTTTCTATAAAATTCTAGACATTTATTGCTAAATACTTTAGTCAAGTTTTTTTTTGTTTTTGGGTATATTACAAAGAAGATGAAAATAATTATTTTAATTTTATTTTTTACCAAAATTCTAGCCTTTGGTGTAGAATTTAACACTGGTAAATAATCTATACTAATTTTAATTTTTAACTTTTAAAATGATCAATGAAATTTATAGACGACTGTAAAGAGGAACATTCGCTATCGCCATTTCCTCAGGGTGCTGAATGTGCGAGAATTATACCTAGTTGGACATATGTTCAACTTGAAAATAAGTGTATATCGTTCATTTATCGAGGATGTTATGGAAATTATAATCGTTTTGATTCAAAGGATGAATGTCAGCAAGCATGTGTAATACCAAAAAAAAATATATTGAAAATGGAACCCGTTAACACTACGGTGCAACATTAAAATATATGTAAAAAAAAATAAAATAAAAAAATGATATACTAGAATTTGGAGATTAGTTTTTGAAATCAAGTTGTTAAAACAGATCTTAGATGGACATAGTCCTATTCCCTGCTGGTCCTGGTCCTGAGCAAGTATATATTTATATAACTAATGAGTCAGCCATGTCTTCTTATGGGCGTTACAAAGTCATTATACACTCTATACTCTATGGTAACTAGCTATAAAATATTATAGCATACTTTTGCGCGCTCTAGAAATTTTCAGCTTTAAGAATGTTTTTTTGCACAAAATTACAAAAAAATATAAATAATAAATAACTATAACTTGGACTGTATCAATTTTTTTATTTCAGGTCTTATTGTAAATGGTTTTGTGAATGTAAATATTTCAACGATCGAACGTCGCTTTGGCTTACGTTCACGACAAACAGGACTTGTTGCCAGTGGCTATGATGTGGCATCATTTTTATGCCTGGTGCCGGTGACATATTATGGCGGACGTAAAGGTGCATCAAAGCCATGTTTTATAGCAATTGGTTTATTATTGATGGGTCTTGGCTCTTTAATCTTCTCATTGCCACATTTTCTTGTTGGTTCCTATCGGGCGACCATTGGCGAAGCAAATATTTGTGAATTTCAGGATCAAGAATTTAATCAGACAATGGTAATCAAAAAGAGAGAGAGAGAAATTCTCTCTCACTTCTATACATTGACTAAATAAAATAGTTTTTGGGTTGCATTTTATAGCTAGATTGTGAAGCATCCTTGGAATTGGATGTTGATGCTGCTGGCGATAGTTTAACTTGGACTGTTTGGCTGTTCTTTGCGGCACAACTTTTGCATGGTGCTGGCGCCTCGCCGCTCTTTACATTGGGTGTAACATATCTGGATGAGAATGTATCCACAAAGATGTCATCTGTTTACTTGGGTAAGTTCAACTGTCGTATCATTGATAAGACATTCCACAGGGAAGTTTTTTTTGTCTCTTCTCCCTCGTATCGCACTGTCTGCTGGCAAATGAAGTAGTATGAAGCAGTAGCTTTTGCTTGCGGGTATTGGAAACTGTTAGTAACTATGTATGAGTAATACCCTGTAAAATAATTGTTAGGGTATATTGACTGTGAGTTGAACTATGTGCAGAGTGACTTACAATTTTGACAAGTCAAAAGTTTGTCAAAATAAATTTAAAGGGTATCTATTAGTCGTTCATTGCCAGCAAAGAACGTTTACGCTTTATTTGTTTTTATTTGCAATATTGCCGTCTACAAAGCAAAGTAAATACTATTTGCTATATGCCACTGTCTTTCCCTCAGAACTACATGAATTGAGAATCGCATAGAGCGGCGCTAACTGTTAGCTGAGGGGTCGCTCGCTTGCACAACTGTGTCTGTAGACGGCTCACTGCTTCTCGTTGTTGTTGTTGACCCAAATGTTAAAAGCTGAGTCAGTGAGATGATGCCACAGCCTGATGCCATGACGCGGCAGGCAATGAAATTTATTGTCTTACAGTTAAGTTTCTCATAAGCAAAGACTATAAGCCATGGCCAACAGTTATAGTTACTTTTTTTTTTGGCTATGCGTATTATCAAAGTTGTCCAGCTAGCGAAACTTTGTCTCTTGCTGCTGTTGCTGCTTCTAACTTCTGCATCGTCTGTAAAACAATTGAAATTTATTTATCTGTTGCTTTTGTTTTCAACTGCCTGCAGCCTAGCCAAAAAATAAAAATAAAGGATAATCTTCCATTGCCACTGCCACTGCCACTGTCACAGCCCCTTTGACGTCTCACTTTCGTCAGCGTGTTATTAAATTGAACGTGCCACAGAAAAGTTGCATAGTTCGTGCCCCTTTGTTTGTATTGTCATGCAAATTAAGATGCAGTCAAAAGATAAAATATCCATTGACTTATTGGCGCCCTGTGGCATGTAGCATTTGGCATTTGTTTGTGGCAAATGAATTTTGCGCAACATTTTTGTTGCATAGACTGATAAAAACATTTTGCGTGCGGCAGACGACATAAACAAAGTTTGACTTAAGATATTAAATGCGTAACATTTGCAAATAGACAATAGACTGTTATACCCTGTAATAATAATGAATGGGGTATGCGCAGCTATATTAACTAAAAGCAGTGAAAGAATTTTAAAAGTATTTGCTGCTATAAAATTATTAATATTTTTCACAATTTTTCAAATTTATCTGAACTTAAATCTACAGATCTCAGTGAGTATAGCAGCTAGAGTTGGCAAAATTTGACAAGTAAACTCTATGAGTCTCTAAATTCAAGCGCCACACCTCTTTTCGCCTGAATTATGTTTGTCAAGCTCATATTTTGCTTGCTAGCATAGCTTGTGCTTCAATTTTTTTGTTGTATTACAATTGCCGCATAAATACTTGAGTTACAGGGTATTTTCACAGTCGCTACTTAATGGGAAACTTGACGCATACATAATGAAATGTGCATAAAATGCAAATATGTAAAATTTGAATATTTTAATCCTTAAAAAAAAAAAACATTTACAGGTATTTACTATACGATGGCAATAATGGGTCCTGCTGTTGGTTATGTGGTTGGCGGACAATTGTTGCTCATTTATACGGATTTCGTTGCCGTGGATGCTGTAGAGTAAGTGCAACAACATAATCTCAACGAGAAATGAGATGAACAAAAAAAAAAAAATATAAAAAAATTAGCTTGATGATTGTTATTAATCGCGTGGGGCAGCTAAAATGGCTTTAATGATGTGAGGGGGCGGGAAGGTTTGTGTGTGGGGGGAGGCAGATGTATGTTTGAAGTTTATTTGTAAGCGACACTCGTTGCCAAGCCAACAAAACAGCAGAAAGCACAATAAAGCGTAAATATCTCCGGAGACTAATAAAACAACATTTCGTGCTGACAACTCGGAGCAAATAAGGTGCGAAACAGAGATTGGATGTGAGAGATATAGCAGAAGTGGGAGCAGGAATAAGAATGGGAGCAAGTACGGAAGTAGGAGCTGATATGAAAGCAGAAGCAGATATGGAAGCAGGAGCAGTTATAGAAGCGGGAGCTGAAGTGGGAGTTGTTGATGGAGGAGAAGTCAAAGTTGAAGCAAAAAGCAGACGTGGGAGCTGAACCTTGTGCTAAAGTCAAAGCTGTTACTGTTAGTGCGTTAGCGACTGGGGATTGAGTTGAGGCAACAACAGTTTGGGGCAAATGTTTGATTCACATTTATATGTAGTAAAAGCAAAGCTCATAGAATATCAGAGAATACTGCAATGGCAGGGATAAACCGCACAGCATATTGTCAAGGTGATGCTATAAGTCATATGGAAGTTGCGGCTACGTTTTCTGTGTGAGTAAGACATCATGTTGAAGTTGTTGTAAAATCAGTTGAAGTTCTATGGCATTTTCTTGAATCTTTTTCACCACTTTTGCGGTCGTTGCTTCTGTAAATTATGTAAAAACATAAAAAAAAAAATAAAAATAAAAGAATGTTTTTTTTATGAGGAAATAAAAACATTTTTCAACAT
Source organism: Zaprionus obscuricornis (assembly GCA_037044475.1). Taxonomy (NCBI): domain Eukaryota; kingdom Metazoa; phylum Arthropoda; class Insecta; order Diptera; family Drosophilidae; genus Zaprionus; species Zaprionus obscuricornis. The sequence goes on along the minus strand of JBAMBR010004874.1, from coordinate 5,709 downwards.
TTAAATTAACTCAATGATAATTTATTTGAGTGTTAAATTTATATCTAACGGCATTTTATTAAGTTACGAAACAGATTTGTTATTGGGAGAAATTCAAACAGAAAGCAAACACTGTGCAGCCTAAAAATGTGGGAAGCGAATAAATGTTGCGAGATAAAGAGAAATGTGATAGTTAAAGGATTGAGAATAGAGAGAAATAAATGGAAGAATTTGATTTACAAGATAAAGTTATTTTAAAATATATTCAAACATTTTTTTTAAATTAAAAAGAAAAATTTTGATAAAATTTTAAACTTTAAAATATAAAAATTTTAATAATTTTCCAATAATTTAAATTTTCTTCAAAAAATTACAAAAATAACTTAAAAAATTTTCAATTTTTTCTTAAATTAAATTAAATTTACAAAAAAAAAAAATGCAATAACTTAAAAAAAAAATATCAATAAAATTAAAAAAAGTTAAAAAAAAAATTTGAAAAAAAAATATTTTAAAAAGTATTAAAAAAAATAATATTATATATAACTAATATTCAAAAATAATATTCAAAAATAATATTTTAGATCACTTTGCTGTCACTTGTCAGGCTTAGACTGTGTATGATATAAAATACAACTATACTATACGTTAAGTGCTATTGGCCATGGCTAAAATATCTACTTAAGCATATACTTAATAAATGAATTTTTAGCACAATTTTATATATGAATTTCATAATTAATGTTTGTTTAAAGATGATTAGATAATTAGATAATAATTATATATATATATGGTATATAAATATTTATTTATATTTTATATGAATTTAAGGCATAATTTATAGTTAGTTGCCACTGTATTTAATATTCAATTTCGGCTGCATTTATGAACTGCGAATTCTTTCTATTATGAGGCATTTTTAGCACATGCTTGAAAATCTTCACGCATATTTAAGCGTATATAATACGAGTCGATAAAAAAAAGGGTATATATATATACATATATATAATATATACTTAAGTATATATTTTGCCATGGCCAAAGCACTTAACGTATAGTAAGTTATAAATTTGGTCGAATTGCTTTGGCAAAGAACGATTATGCAAAAAATAAATCAATTGACAGGCGGCTAAAAATGCACGACTAGCATATACTCTAACCTTAAATATAATATCGCCAAACACTGAATAATCAAGAACTTATTTTTTTTAATACTTTTTAAAATATTTTTTTTTCAAATTTTTTTTTTAACTTTTTTTAATTTTATTGATATTTTTTTTTTAAGTTATTGCATTTTTTTTTTTTGTAAATTTAATTTAATTTAAGAAAAAATTGAAAATTTTTTAAGTTATTTTTGTAATTTTTTGAAGAAAATTTAAATTATTGGAAAATTATTAAAATTTTTATATTTTAAAGTTTAAAATTTTATCAAAATTTTTCTTTTTAATTTAAAAAAAATGTTTGAATATATTTTAAAATAACTTTATCTTGTAAATCAAATTCTTCCATTTATTTCTCTCTATTCTCAATCCTTTAACTATCACATTTCTCTTTATCTCGCAACATTTATTCGCTTCCCACATTTTTAGGCTGCACAGTGTTTGCTTTCTGTTTGAATTTCTCCCAATAACAAATCTGTTTCGTAACTTAATAAAATGCCGTTAGATATAAATTTAACACTCAAATAAATTATCATTGAGTTAATTTAAATGTTGAAAAATGTTTTTATTTCCTCATAAAAAAAACATTCTTTTATTTTTATTTTTTTTTTTATGTTTTTACATAATTTACAGAAGCAACGACCGCAAAAGTGGTGAAAAAGATTCAAGAAAATGCCATAGAACTTCAACTGATTTTACAACAACTTCAACATGATGTCTTACTCACACAGAAAACGTAGCCGCAACTTCCATATGACTTATAGCATCACCTTGACAATATGCTGTGCGGTTTATCCCTGCCATTGCAGTATTCTCTGATATTCTATGAGCTTTGTATTTGCATTTTATGCACATTTCATTATGTATGCGTCAAGTTTCCCATTAAGTAGCGACTGTGAAAATACCCTGTAATCAAGTATTTATGCGGCAATTGTAATACAACAAAAAAATTGAAGCACGAGCTATGCTAGCAAGCAAAATATGAGCTTGACAAACATAATTCAGGCGAAAAGAGGTGTGGCGCTTGAATTTAGAGACTCATAGAGTTTACTTGTCAAATTTTGCCAACTCTAGCTGCTATACTCACTGAGATCTGTAGATTTAAGTTCAGATAAATTTGAAAAATTGTGAAGAATATTTATAAATATTATATTTATTTTATAGCAGCAAATACTTTTAAAATTCTTTCACTGCTTTTAGTTAATATAGCTGCGCATACCCCATTCATTATTATTACAGGGTATAACAGTCTATTGTCTATTTGCAAATGTTACGCATTTAATATCTTAAGTCAAACTTTGTTTATGTCGTCTGCCGCACGCAAAATGTTTTTATCAGTCTATGCAACAAAAATGTTGCGCAAAATTCATTTGCCACAAACAAATGCCAAATGCTACATGCCACAGGGCGCCAATAAGTCAATGGATATTTTATCTTTTGACTGCATCTTAATTTACATAACAATACAAGCAAAGGGGCACGAACTGTGGAACTTTTCTGTGGCACGTTCAATTTAATAACACGCTGACGAAAGTGAGACGTCAAAGGGGCTGTGACAGTGGCAGTGGCACTGGCAATGGAAGATTATCCTTTATTTTTAGGCTAGGCTGCAGGCAGTTGAAAACAAAAGCAACAGATAAATAAATTTCAATTGTTTTACAGACGATGCAGAAATTAGAAGCAGCAACAGCAGCAAGAGACAAAGTTTCGCTAGCTGGACAACTTTGATAATACGCATAGCCAAAAAAAAAAAAACTATAACTGTTGGCCATGGCTTATAGTCGTTGTAAGACAATAAATTTCATTGCCTGCCGCGTCATGGCATCAGGCTGTGTCATCATCTCACTGACTCAGCTTTAACATTAGTAACAACAACAACGAGAACGACCCCTCACTAAATTAGCGCCGCTCTATGGATTCTCAATTCATGTAGTTCTGAGGGAAAGACAGTGGCAAATAGTAAATAGTATTTGACTTTGCTTTGTAGACGGCAATATTGCAAATAAAAACAAATAAAGCGTAAGCGTTCTTTGCTGCCAATGAACGACTAATAGATACCCTTTAAATTTATTTTGACAAACTTTTGACTTGTCAAAATTGTAAGTCACTCTGCACATAGTTCAACTCACAGCCAATATACCCTAAAGTAAGTATTTTACAGGGTATTACTCATACATAGTTACTAACAGTTTCCAATACCCGCAAGCAAAAGCTACTGCTTCATACTACTTCATTTGCCAGCAGACAGTGCGATGCGAGGGAGAAGAGACAAAAAAAACTTCCCTGTGGAATGTCTTATCAATGATGCGACAGTTGAACTTACCCAAGTAAACAGATGACATCTTGGTGGATACATTCCTCATTCCAGATATGTTACACCCAATGTAAAGAGCGGCGAGGCGCCAGCACCATGCAAAAGTTGTGCCGCAAAGAACAGCCAAACAGTCCAAGTTAAACTATCGCCAGCAGCATCAACATCCAATTCCAAGGATGCTTCACAATCTAGCTATAAAATGCAATCCAAAAACTATTTTGTTTAGTCAATGTATAGAAGTGAGAGCGAATTTCTCTCTCTCTCTCTCTTTTTGATTACCATTGTCTGATTAAATTCTTCACCCTGAAATTCACAAATATTTGCTTCGCCAATGGTCGCCCGATAGGAACCAACAAGAAAATGTGGCAATGAGAAGATTAAAGAGCCAAGACCCATCAATAATAAACCAATTGCTATAAAACATGGCTTCGATGCACCTTTACGTCCGCCATAATATGTCACCGGCACCAGGCATAAAAATGATGCCACATCATAGCCACTGGCAACAAGTCCTGTTTGTCGTGAACGTAAGCCAAAGCGACGTTCGATCGTTGAAATATTTACATTCACAAAACCATTTACAATGAGACCTGAAATAAAAAAATTGATACAATCCAAGTTACAGTTATTTATTATTTATATTTTTTTGTAATTTTGTGCAAAAAAAAAATTTTACATATTCTAAAAAAAAAAAAACATTCTTAAAGCTGAAAATTTCTAGAGCGCGCAAAAGTATGCTATAATTTTTTATAGCTGGTTACCATAGAGTATAGAGTGTATAACGACTTTGTAACGCCCATAAGAAGACATAGCTGACTCATTAAGTATATAAATATATGCTTGCTCAGGACCAGGACCACCAGGGAATTGGACTATGTCCATCTAAGATCTGTTTTAACAACTTGATTTCAAAAACTAATCTCCAAATTCTAGTATATCATTTTTTTATTTTATTATTTTTTTACATATATTTCAATGTTGCACCGTAGTGTTAACGGGTTCCATTTTCTATATCTTTTTTTGGTATTAAACATGCTTGCTGACATTTATCCTTCGACCCAAATCGATTATTATTTCCATTACATCCTCGATAATTGAACGGTATACACATATTTTCAAGTAGAACATATGTCCAACTAGGTATAATTCCTCGCACATGCAGCACCCTGAGGAACTGGCGATAGCGAATGTTCCTCTTTACAGGCGTCTATAAATTTCATTGATCATTTTAAAAGTTGAAAATTAAAATTAGTATAGATTATTTACCAGTGTTAAATTCTACACCAAAGGCTAGAATATTGGTAAAAAATAAAATCTAAATACTAATTTTAATTTTCAACTTTTAAAATGATCAATGAAATTTATAGACGCCTGTAAAGAGGAACATTCGCTATCGCCAGATCCTCAGGGTGCTGCATGTGCGAGGAAATATACCTAGTTGGACATATGTTCAACTTGAAAATAAGTGTATACCGTTCAATTATCGAGGATGTTATGGAAATTATAATCGATTTGGGTCGAAGGATGAATGTCAGCAAGCATGTGTAATACCAAAAAAAGATATATTGAAAATGGAACCCGTTAACACTACGGTGAAAATTATAGCATACTTTTGCGCGCTCTAGAAATTTTCAGCTTTAAGAATGTTTTTTTTTTTTAGAATATGTAAAATTTTTTTTTTGCACAAAATTACAAAAAAATATAAATAATAAATAACTGTAACTTGGATTGTATCAATTTTTTTATTTCAGGTCTCATTGTAAATGGTTTTGTGAATGTAAATATTTCAACGATCGAACGTCGCTTTGGCTTACGTTCACGACAAACAGGACTTGTTGCCAGTGGCTATGATGTGGCATCATTTTTATGCCTGGTGCCGGTGACATATTATGGCGGACGTAAAGGTGCATCGAAGCCATGTTTTATAGCAATTGGTTTATTATTGATGGGTCTTGGCTCTTTAATCTTCTCATTGCCACATTTTCTTGTTGGTTCCTATCGGGCGACCATTGGCGAAGCAAATATTTGTGAATTTCAGGGTGAAGAATTTAATCAGACAATGGTAATCAAAAAGAGAGAGAGAGAGAGAAATTCGCTCTCACTTCTATACATTGACTAAACAAAATAGTTTTTGGATTGCATTTTATAGCTAGATTGTGAAGCATCCTTGGAATTGGATGTTGATGCTGCTGGCGATAGTTTAACTTGGACTGTTTGGCTGTTCTTTGCGGCACAACTTTTGCATGGTGCTGGCGCCTC
>JBAMBR010004873.1:0-71515 GCA_037044475.1 Zaprionus obscuricornis | reverse complement strand
ATATCCAGGTACTATAAAATATGTTTTTGAAATAACAAAGCCCAAAGTTATATTTTGCGGTGGAGAGCATTACGAGAAGACACGTTTGGCTACACTGTCCTGGCAACCAGATTTCTACACTATAAGCGATCCTATTGATAATGTACCCTACATTGAAACATTTCTACAATCTACAACTACGGAAATGTTATACCAGTAAGTAATTACTACCCTTTATATAGTACATATATTTATACTATTTATACTTTTTTCTAGACCAGAACCATTGGTATATGGAGGAGATCAAACCATGGCGATATTATGCTCTTCTGGTACTACTGGATTACCTAAGGCTGTCAGCATTTCAAATAGCATACTGTTTCAGGATAATCTGTGAGAAGGGATAATTAATTTGTATGTGTATATATATCATAATTTATTTTTACTTTTAGGTTTATAGACAGCGAATCGGTTATATTCATATATAGTAATTTAGATTGGATATCCGGTCTTTGGACATTTGTCGGGAATACCGTATTAGGCGGCACACGCATTATATCTAACAAACCCTTCTCTCCTGAACACTTTGTACATATGGTAAAGAAGTACAATGTTACTTACGTCCTATTGCAGCCGGGGTTGCTTTCTGCGTTGAACACATATCCACACGCCACAACAAATGCCCTTTCTTCCATACGTGTCCTCAATTGTGGCGGAGGGCTGGTTTCGCTGGCGACTCTACAGCGCGCTCAAGAAATATGTAAGACGGCCATGTTGATATCGAGATACGGCATGACTGAAATGGGCGCCATAGCAATTAATATTGGTATCAGCAACACAGTCTCTGTTGGCAGAATTTTGCCGGGTAATAAGATAAGAATTGTCGATGAGGATGGCAAGAATCTTACTTATAATCAGATTGGAGAAGTTTATGTACACACAGGACGGGTTTGGAATGGATATTACAACAATCCGGAAGAGTCCTGCCGTGTACAGGACAGCGATCTATGGTTTCATACTGCTGACGTGGGATACTTTGATGAACAGAATTTCCTGTATTTAGTTGATCGTAAGAAGGAGATCGTAAAGTATCGTACACAGCAATATTGGCCAATAGAAATCGAGCATGTAATTGCCGAACTAGCTGACGTACAGGAAGTATGCGTTGTGGCTATCTCTCATGAAGTTGACGGTGATCTTGCTGGCGCATTGGTAGTTAAGAGGAATGGATCCGAAATAAGTGCCAAGGATATTATCGATTATGTAGCCAAACGTTTGATTAGTGAGCATAAGCTATTGCATGCTGGAGTTCGCTTCACCGACAAACTACCCACAAATGCTAATGGAAAAATACTTCGAAAGGTTGCTCGGGAAAAATTTATTAAACAGAATTGAGGCAGTCCCTATAATTGTTTAAAATGTTTCAAGGTTTGTCTTTCCTACATATTAGACTTATTCAGATTGACTTGAGATTACAACAAAATATTTTATAATATAGTTAATACTTAAAGTACTCACTTCTGTTTATCAATTTATATTGTATTTCTAAAAATAAATATAAAGCAGTTGTTGGTAAATTAATATTGCCAGAAATTATAAATTCAAGGTTCGTTTGTTGAAATTGATGTACCCTTTTTCATTTTGTTTATATATCAAATATGAGCATTATATTAATATTAATTATTATTTTATAAAAACTATAATGATTTAATGTTATTCGTTTAGGTAATATTTTGGAAACTAATAAGAATATCTTAATGTTAGCATTGAACGTAAATTGATTTATGAAATACATTTCTTTTAAGTTTGTTTAAGTTTATTATTTATTTTGATTAGCCAATAGTATGGTATACTTTAGCTGTTGCTTTCAGGTGTTTTCATTATCTTATCTCTCTTATTTAAGTTCCCAGAAATGTTCTGTAATAATATACCTTTTATTGAAATGAATATAGAAAAATTAGATAATCCCTCGAGTGGTGCCTGTAATATCTATTTTTATTTAGTCGAACAGCTTGATAGTTAAACAGAGTAGATAAGTAAGGCGAGTAATCCATTAGGTATTAAATAAGTATTAAGTGTTAAAGTGAACAGACGTGGAATCATTTTACCAAAGAAAAAAAGGAGCAGGGACTATCTTAAAAATATAATTTCATAGTTAAATGTTACGAAAAAGAGTGAAATATATTTAAATTGTAGCCTTTTATATTATTTTTGGAATTCTAATTAATGTAAGTATATTTTTAGTAGCTTGGATAATGTGATATTAAATAGTCTTTTTAAAATTTTGCCTTAAACTTATAGGCATTTGAGTATTTGGCGAATCAAAAAATAAATTATTTTGCTTTTCAAAAGCTCTAAATCTGGACATAATCTATTAAATAGGGATAAAAATTATATTTCATTTATACACTAATTATATCCAATATTTAAGTGAACAATTGTTGTATAATAGCTGATTTGATTTAATTAACTTTATCTATTTAACAAACATCATAAACTTAAAGCAAGCGTGAATCATTATGGTATCAATACCTACTACCTACAATGAGAAGGAAAATACTTGGAGTGGTGCTCCGCGAAGCTCTGTCTACAACCACGATGCGTCTGTAGGTAGAATCATATTTAACAGCATGAAGAATTGGCCGAACAATGTATTTCAGGTATTTCAGGAGTATTACAAAAATGACTAAGAATAGGAATTAATTAAAATATTTACAAAAACCGTAGATAAACGACGTGGATGGAGTAACGGTAACTAATGAAGAAGGTATTTCGTGGGCCGTACGCATTGCGCAACACCTGAAGAAACGAGGACTCAGTGAAAAGGATGTTATTGGCATTATTGGCAAGCATAGTACCTATCTTCAGCCTCTTGGTATTGCTTGTATGTTGAATGCCACACCATTTCATGCCGTGAATGAATCACATGACGAAGGTAATGCTGTTTAACACATATATGTATATATTTAAACCAACTATTGAAAATATATATTTTTAGCTACAATTAAATATGTTTTGGAAATAACAAAGCCAACGCTTATATTTTGCGATGGGGAACATTACGAGAAAATACGATCAGCCACTTCGTCCTGGAAGCCAGATATATACACAATTATCGATCCTATTGAGGGTGTACCACACATTGAAACATTACTTGAGCCTACAACTACAGAAATGTTTTACCAGTATGAAGAAGCAACTCTCGATTCTAATTAATTTTAGAATTTATTTTTTAATATTGATTTACTTTTTTTAGACCGCAACCACTTGTTACTGGGGGAGATCAAACTGTGGCAATTCTGTGCTCTTCAGGTACTACGGGATTACCCAAAGCTGTCAGCATTTCAAACAACTTGCTCTTACAGGATAATATGTAATATTGTAAATACAACATATTAAGAACATTGTTTAATTGCTATTTCATTTAGGCTTGTGAACAGTGAATCCGTTATCTTTGCATATAGCTCTTTGGATTGGATAACCGGTGTCTGGACATTTATCGCGAATACCCTATTAGGCTGTACACGTATCATAACTAACAAGCCTTTCTCTGCTGAACACTTTGTGCAGTTGGTTAAGAAATACAGATTTACCCATGTCCTATTACAACCGAGGTATCTCTCTGCTTTGATCATATGTCCAGAAGCGACATCGGAAGCCCTCTCGTCTATTCGTATGATTAACTATGGTGGAGGAGTAATATTGCCAACGACTCTTCAGCGTTCCCAGGAATTATGTAAGACGGCAACGTTCATTTCAAGATACGGCATGACTGAAGTGGGTTCAATAGCAGCTATGATTGGTATCAGCAATACGGCGTCTGTTGGAAAAGTCTTGCCGGGCAATAAGATACGAATTGTCGATGAAGATGGCAAAAATTTATCCTATAATCAGATCGGAGAAGTATATGTGCATACAGGAAAGGTTTGGAATGGCTATATAAACAATCCTGAAGAGACTCAGCGAACACAAGATTCGGAAGGTTGGTTTCATACTGGCGATCTAGGTTACTTTGATGAACAGAACTATCTGTATCTTGCCGATCGTAAGAAAGAGATTCTAAAGTACCAAGGACTACAATATTGGCCCACCGAAATTGAAAATGCCATTACTGAATTACCTGAAGTGCAAGAGGTATGCGTTGTTGGCATCTACCAAGAGCGTCACGGTGATGCTGCGGGTGCTTTAGTGGTGAAGCGTACAGGATGTGAGATAAGTGCAACGGATATAATTGATCATGTGGCTAAACGTTTGACTGGATTACAAAAGCAGCTACATGCCGGAGTTGTCTTTACCGACAATTTACCCGTAAATATTAATGGGAAGCTTCTTCGTAACGCAGCACGGGATGAATTTATTTCTAAAATTGGAATCAATTCTAAATAGTCCAAATAGTTTTGATTGTGACAATAAATACATAATTTTATTATATTTCAATGCTACGATTACTTTTAAACTTTATACGACCTGTTCATATGTTCACAAACTATGTTACTCAATATCAATCTACTCAATTATTATTTTGCTTGCGACGCAATCTTGCTAAGTCATTGGCATATTGAACTTTGTTATATATCGCAGTGATACGCTGTTACTTATCTAATAACTGTATTTCTACTAACAAAAACCCAAAATAATATTATTATATTTATATTGTTTGTTATTGTACTATAAATATAAATATTCACAAGTGTTTAATGGATCATCAGTTTTGCTTACTAGATAAGAAAACGAAACTTGTGCTTGTACGACGTTGACACACGATGGCAACGTCATTGGTCAATCAAAACGATTTTGTTAGTAATATAAACTTGGCACACGAGAGAAGACAATAGCATTGATAAGTAGGTTAATAAATATACAATCAAAACAAGCATAAAGTAATACCAATTTTATTGTAACGCCATATTAGTTTAGTATCACACTTTATGTGTCATTGTGTATTTCTGTAATTTATACAAAATTAAAGGCAATCACTGTCATTATTTTGATAGTCGCTCAGACTGTTTATTATATAAAAAACGTGCGTATTCTGATAGTTAAAAATCTTCAGATAAGATAATGTTTTTTTTAAATTTTTTATAACACTTTAGCCCATATATATAATATGTACAAAAATTTGTTCGCTATATTCCAATACATCATATGATTGAAACATAGGTAATATATCAAATAATACAAACTGTATTATCGTTTTCATTCTTCATTATGATAAGTAATTTTTTTCATTATGTCTAACCATTCATTAGATTATTAGATTTTTAATAGTATAAAAGAACGATACACATGCAAAAAATTGTATTTATGTTTAGTTTTTCATTGTGAGTAGAACGTTAAAAATGAATGGTTACTCTAAAACCACTTATAATAAAATCGAAAGGATATGGAGTGGAGGAAAACGTGAACTAATTTATGATTTTGATTTATCACTCGGTCAAATAATACATAGATCGCTCAAAGCAAATCCGAAAAACATTTGCCAAGTAAGATTAATGTGTAGCACAATGTCAACAGATCAGTTTTTAAAAAATAATTCACTGTGTATAGATATACATTGGTGATGATAAATCAACAACAAATCAGGAATTGCTCGGTTGGTCGATTCGACTTGCCCAAAAATTTACCCAGCGTGGACTTCGTCATGATGATGTCATTGGAATTGTGGCCAAAAACAGTACTTATGTAACGGCTGCCGCGGTGGCATGCCTATTTAATGCAACTCCCTTTTATGCGGTAAATCCTTTATTGGACAACAGCACCTTTGAGTATGTACTGTCAATTACGAAACCCAAACTAATCTTTTGCGATGGTGTGGACTATGAGAAAGTAAAAATTGCAAGTGCAGCATGGAATCCAGAGATAATAACAATTACGGGAAAAGTAAAGGGAGTTACATATATTGAAGAATTGCTATTGCCCACAGGAACTGAAATGTTATACATGTAATTTAATTTTATCGTAAGTTTTTTACATTTTTTAGTCACGTATCTATTTTTTTAATAGACCAAAACCTTTGATCTTGGGTGGTGATCAGACTATTGCCATTTTGTGCTCTTCTGGAACAACAGGTAGACCCAAAGCTGTGACCATCGCAAATCATGTATTGGCTCCAAGCAATACGTAAGTATAAAATATATAATTTGAAATTATGACTGTTAAAATCAATATTATTTTTAATAGGCCTTTTACAAGCGAAACGGTCATATATTCGCCCGCCAGTTTGGATTGGTTGTCCGGAGTATTGTTTTTATTGTACAGCGTTGTAGATGGCTCAACACGCATTATGTCGGATCAGCCTTACAGTCCTGAGCATTTTCTACAATTAGTCGAAAAGTATAAGATAAATTTCGCCAGCTTTGCACCGGCGCAGGCTTCTTCATTGGTTGCTTGTCCTTTAGCGTCGCCCGAACGATTATCATCATTGTTTTTCATAGGAATCGGAGGCGGCTGGATACCAACAGAGACCGTACATAAGGTGCAAAAGCTTTTAAAGACAGGCTTCACTGGACTTGGATATGGCAGTACAGAAATTGGATTCATAAGCGCTGGCCAATTCACAGTTGGTAATAATGTAGGTAGTCTTCTTCCCGGAATTCGTGCACGTATAGTCGATGATAATGGAAAGAATTTAGGCGTTGGTGAAATGGGTGAAGTGTACATACATCATGGTCTTAGTTGGAGCGGATACTATGGCAACCCTATAGAAACACAACGTATGCGGGATTCTCAAGGCTGGTTCCATACTGGTGACATTGGATACTTTGATGAGCAGCAGAATTTGTATATCGTTGATCGCAAAAAAGAAATTTACAAGTGTATGAGCATGCACTATTGGGCCAACGATTTTGAAAAGTGCATAGCTGAGCTACCCGATGTTCAAGACGTTTGTGTGGTTGGTATCTATGATGAAAAGTACGGTGATGCACCTACAGCAATGGTGGTCAAAAGACCGGGTAGTTCATTGACTGCAGAACAAATCAAAGAACATGTGGCCAAGAAATTCGGAGTAGAGTATATGAAACTTCATGGAGGCGCATATTTCGATACCGCGTTACCGTATAATCTTAACGGCAAAGTTCTTCGTCGGGAAGTCAAAGAGAAACTTATACAGGCAAATGTAGATCGTTAATTATAATAGAAAAATAGTTTTTGTAATTTTGTGTTTGTCTTAGCTTTAATTGTGATTAAACTTATGTGATTATGTGACCCTGAGTTGAGCTTAAACGGTAAACGGTGCAATACTGCTCTAATTATGCCTATAAGTAAACGAAGATATTACACCACATGCTGATAAGCATTATAATTGCACAGATCTTCTGACTGCTGGTACCTGCAGTCAACACGGACTGTGGTTGCTCTGTTGTTGTCGATGTTGTCGTTACGGTTGTGCTACTGCTGCTGGTACTTGACCATTGATCTACAGCTGTGTTTGACTTTTGTTGTTGTCTAATATTGCCCGATCTGATCTCTACTTTGGGCAGTGGAAAACAATAGACGCGTTCTACCTCAACCATAAGCGGCGTGGCACTCTCAGAAGCAGTCTCGGTTACTGTCAAAGGAACACAAATTGTTGGCTCCTCAGCAGAATTACGATCTTCGTAAGGAATACCCACTCGTGTAATGTTCAGTGGTAATTGTGGTATTAGAGTCTCTGGAACGCTCAATTCATTGTGTGTTTGTGCAGAATTCAGACTCTCCTCATAATACTTGTAATCGTCACTTTGATCGAGTACATCATCATCAATACGATCAATATTATCGATACGATCAATGCGATCGATACTAATCTCAGAGTTTGTGTAAGCATGTTCCGTACTGCTAGCAGCTGCTTCATGGAAGTCTGTGGGCCAATTAAGCGCAATCGTTGTAGACTCTGTATCATAATGGGGACGCAACGTCGACATCTCAGTACTTCTGCTTATTCCTGGTACTGGTTGTGTAATTTCATAGCTATGTGTGGGATATGGATAAGGTAACGGCATCCAACTGTCTTCTGTCGTCGGTGTGTGTTGACGATGTGCTGTGGTTGTTTCAATGGATTCGTTAATTTGTTTGGCCATTGCACGTAATAATGGATCGGATGCATTCATACGGACTACCTCAATACCCGAAGTAGACTTGGGCAACGGTTGCATTGCATTAGGTGTTGGTACGCGCCAGCGACCTCGTGATTCCTGTGATCTTTCGAAGCTGTCGCGCCGCGAATATGGATTATGATAATCCGACGGAGCTGTGGGTTGTTCCTGCTCGAGTTTTATCTCCTCCCCACTACCTGCAATTCACAAAGTTGTATAGTTATCCTCAATTTACTCTCCAAATAGATCTCCACTTACCCTCGGCTGGCATACCCATTAACATTGCCTCAAGTCGTCCATACACGCGTTGCTTGGGCTGCGCATCATTCTCTTCGGGCTTCAATGGTTGCTCTGGCTTCCAGTTGCCATATACAACACCCTCACTGGGCATAGGTGAAATTGGCTCACGCAACAGTGGAATATGCGTGTGCACTGTAGATGTCGGTGGCATCGGTCCAGGAATAACACCTGGAGCAACAGCACCATAAGCAGGCCAGTTAATGGAAGGACCGACAGCTGCTGGTGGCGGTACTGCTGGTAATTGCATATTTGCAATGCGTATACGACCCCGTGGTCGAGGTACTTGTAGTTGTTGTGCCTCTGGCTCAGTATCCTGGCACAGGATTCGCTGGCAATTGCAGACGAACAAAAGCCACAGGGCAAATGTCAAATGATGTCTACTACGGGCCATAGTCAAATTGAACTAAGACGCGTCTATAGTGGTTTTCTTTGTTTTGCCTGGCAAAAGTTTCGTTCGTTTCAGTTCGTTTCAGTTTCGATTTCTATTTACTGAAATGTGATGTGCCACTTTTTAAGCACCTGTTGTTGTTGTTGTAACTATTATTGTTGTGGCAGCTTCAATTCACAGTTAGCTATCGGATTTTATTGTTTCATTTCTTTGGGCTTTGTTGTGATGTTTGGCAAAAGCAATAACAACAACAACAACAACAACTCATCATTGTTCTCAATTCGCATCCACTTTGCCCATCGATATTCGCATTCATCCAAAAGTTGAATGATCTTTTCCCCGCAAACCGATACACAATTTGATTTCAATTTTTTCAATACGTTTGTTGTCGTCTTCTCGTCTGATATTTCGAACGGTTTGTGATCTAAAGGCGACGGCTTCTAAACGGCAACTGATGTTGGCCAAAATCAATTTGTGGTTTGCGCTTCAAGCTCTCTGAGTTTTGACCAGAAAAAAGAAAAAAAAAAAACAAAATAGAAGTGTTGAAATAGAAGAAGAAATATTCTTAATCATAGTTTGCTATAGAAAATAGTTTTCTTTTGTTCAGTTTTCGCTTAATTATGCGCAATAGCGTTGAAATTTAATGGCGAATAAACATTCTTCTTCTTCTTCTTAATCTTCTTGTTCTGCTTTATCATCATCTTCTACTATTACTGCTTAAAGTTCTTCATTGACTTGTTACTGATATTGTTCTGTTCTTGTGCCATGAATTCTTTTTGCTTTGCTTTGCTTTGAGCTTGGGTGAAAATGCAGCACATTTTGATTTATTTTCTATAACTTGTTATTGTTGGTATTCCCTTCATTTGCTGTTTTCTTAACAATCAATGAATGAGGCTCATGCATACATAGATATTTAGTTAGAAATGCCATATACTTATAGCTATATAAATACTATACATACATACATAGTATACAGAAGATATATGTTTGTATTCATATTTATGCAAATCGTTGATAGTTTTTTTTTTTTTTTTTTGCTTATTTACTTTGACACCGTTTATAAGAATGTTTGCACTAAGCTCTATTCGTAAATATCTCTCAAATGCTTTTGGACTATCGCTTGAAGGCAACTTTTCACCACATTGATTGGTTTAACTCGGGCAACGGTAAAACAGTTATAGGCTTCAAAACATATGCGCTATGCGAATATAAAACGTGTTAACGTTTGAATCGAAAGCTGGTATGAGATGAAAGAGAAATAAATAAATAGAGAAATAAATTTATAATTTTGGTTTATCTTTTGTTTTAATTTCATTTAAATTTTTTATAATTTCATTAATATTTCTATTGTTTTATATTTTTATTTATTTATTTTTTTATAATTTATTAATCAAATTAAAAACAAAGTCATTATGTCAAGTTTTTCAGTTGTTTATTAGTATATTTCCTTATAAAAGGGAAGCTTCGTATACGACTGTGACTGCAAACCTTAACAACTTCAAGTCAAATTGCAAATCATAAAAACAAATCGAAACAAAGTCAAGAAACGTCAAAGAGAAAAGCTGTCATAATTATGCAAGAGCCGGTCTGACGGGACGGGACTTCGACATCGCCCAATGCAAATACAGTGTGCTATATGGAAAATCATAGCGATGAAAACTGAAAATGTAAATTTGAAAAATTGCAGCGTATGCTCTGTATGAGGTAATTTAAGCTGTGAACAAAAAATCAAATATAAAATGGAAAACAAACAAAATAACAACAACAAAAAAAAAAAACACATCAAAATAAAAAGCCATTGCGCATTGTCACGTTTTGTGAGCATTAAGAGTAGCAGGGGCAGAGTATGGAGGTATGGATCTGGGGAACTATGAAAATGGAAAAGCGTTGAATAATGTTTTGCTTAGGGTCGCGTGTGTGTTTGGCATGACGGAAACAATGTTTTTCCGCTTTTATTGTGATTATTATTATTTTTTGTTCATTTTTTTTTTCTCTCTTTTATTATTCGTATAAAAACTTTCACGATCGTTAATATAAATATTTTGTTTTTTTTTTTTTTTTGTGTGCTGATGTACATTTAACTGTATTCTAGTATTGAAAATATATCCGAAAATATAATTAATTGATTGAGAAGTGGAATTTATGTGTGTTGTTTCTCAGCGTTTTAGAGCGGAAATCACAGTCTTATCGGATTAGAAAATTTTGATAAATATAAAGAAATTGCAGCACTTAAATTCATTTGGCTCTGGTTAGGGTTTTAAACAACAAACGAGTGCACTCTCAACGGGTTTCCACAACTGATCTTACAATACTGCTCTATTGATTCTCCAATAGTCCAATATATTGTCCATTCTGATTGGCAACACGACGTTCCTCTAGTTTCTTAGCAAAAGCAGGATCACTCTTGGCACGTTGCTCTAAACGTTCCTGCTGTAATTTGATGCCAGCGTATATTTGATCTAGACCCTTTTGTATTTCTTCGGGTATGGCTGGTGGTGTTGGTATATGATCACCGGTGGCACGGAATCCATTCTCATCTGCCGTATATTGTACATTGACTACGGTACCTTCGGGTGATTGATATGAATATTGACCATGTTGGACGAGAACACCATTGGGATTTGTTTCGAAATCCTTAAGGAAACCCGTCTCCTCATGCACAATATTGTTACCCGTCTCATATTCGGTCTTATAGCTGCCATCCTCACTCTGCTCCTTGTTGTATTTCAATATGGGTATCCATGTGCTTGTCTCACGGGGATCCTCGTGACGATGATCTGGTTTCTCATCGCGTGGAATATTATTTGCATTGGGATGTGAATGATGCTGTTGATGTTGATGCTGATGCTGATGTTGGGCGTGGCACGATAAGGCGAGTAGCGTAATAAGTATCTGAAAAATTAAAAAAAAAACAGAAAAATACAATTAAATTTTTCTGAATTTAGGAATTACTTTGAATTCCTAAAATTGATTAAATATATCCTAAATACAATATATATATTCACTTATTTTTACACATAACAAATCTTATGAATTAATTTGCACACTTGAAATACAGAGCGAAATCCATAAATATCTATGGAAGATACTTTTTTTTTTTTAGCATTATTAAGATGATCAACTTACAAACACTTTCATTTTCAAACTGTTTTTTTTTTTCACTTGCAAAATCTGTTCGGATCTTATTGCATTTACAGTTTAGTGTCTGTTAATGTCGATGTTGCAGTTGCAATATGCGCGTCGCCCGTTTAGTTGGTAAGTGAAAGCTGCAACGGTTCAAACTGTGCAGCGGCGGCCCTATTTAAGAGCTTTATATAGTCTCTGACTTCCACTTCGCTAACCAACGACTTCGACTTCGACTTGGCGACTTTTATCTCCTGTATGCATTCGTACTACTAGCTCGTAGTTTGTAGTTTGTAGTTTATAGTGAATGAGATACAGATGCAACTATAGCTACAGATACATTTACATTTATACAGTGCAAGCGACAGCAACAGTTACAGATGCAGCGACATTAGTTGCAATTTCCATAGTTGCAGATGTTGTTGTAGCTGCAGTTTAACTTATTGCTGTGCTTTGCTATGTTTTAAATGCTAAAATTAAAATTAAAAACAAATTAAATTTAATTAGTAATTATTGATAATTTATTGAACTATAAACATATTATAGAACTTAACTTCAATTGCTACTATCGGCAAATTTTAAAAAATACTATCGTTATGTATGTATATATGTATATATCGCATATGTATATATCGCTTCAACAGTTATTTCATCTGATAGTTATGCATATATTAGCCATGGTAATAGGCACAGCAAAAGTCTGCACATTGTCTGCCCGTCGTCATCGGGTCGTTCATCTTCGTAATGCCGTTATTTAGAAATAAGCCAGAACGAGTTTTTCTTTTCTTGTCGTTACCGAGTCTTGCCTTGTCTTCGCCAAAATGCAGCCGAACATGCAAAATGTGCGCTCTCTCAATAGTCTGTCTTCGGTAAAAAGACTCACACACACACACACACACACACACACACACATACACAGAGTAGCTTGTCTTCTCTGTCTCTCAATCTCTTGCTTTCGCTCTCTTTGTGGGTGAAGATGTTGCTTCGGTTTTTTGCTTGAATTCTTGTAAATTGCAGCAGCCGCAGCAGCAGCAGCAGCAGCAGGGATTGATATACAGCAATAGCAGAGCGGATAAGAGGCGAGGGAGTAGGCTGAGTAACTGGGGCTTGGGGAACTGTGACATACTATACCAGCATATGTTGTATACGTCTGTATCTATGTGTGTGTAAATGAAAATTGTTGTAATACTCGTGCAGTGTGCATTTTATTTCTTGACTTGGCTTTTTGTATGTTTTACTGATGCTGATGCTGATGATGAGGCAAGACAAGATAATTGAGTTCAAAACGGCAATGGCTCTTGGCAAATGTTAATTAGTTGTGGAAAATGGGTCAATTTATGTCGATACATCAAATGCAAGAAGCGATTAGACAACGATTACGCGTCAATTTCTGTTTATAGATTTTAATATTCCAAAAAGTTTCGAGAATCATATGCAACATACAATGTCTAATACAACAGCAATACAATGTCTAAAACTTATTGCCAGTGAGCGTGAAAGATAGAGAAACAGTAAGAGAGAAAAACAGACAACAACATTGAGGCCAGGCCGCCTTCGCATGCCACACCCCCTGAGCGCATTGCAAGTCGTCTTTGCCTTCAGTCGCCCACCAAAGGCAAGAGCTCGCCAAGCCAACTTTATATATATTTTTTTTGGACCAGTTGCAGTTGTTGTTGTTGTTGATGTTTCTGTTGATGTTGCTGTTGCGCTGCAGATGTTGCTGTTGCTGGCGTGAATCATGGCATAGCGACAATTGTGCAATTTCCTTCACTTGCCTGACTTAATCTCAATGAAAATGAAAGCGCTGGCAAGGTTACAAAGCCAACACTGAGAGCTAACAGCATATTCTCACTAAACTCATTGACTAACAAACTGATTAACTAAGTAAGTAACTAACTGACCCACATTAGTGAACTGGCTAAAATGTAACTTGGCCAATGCGAAATGTCAAATGATTGAATGTTTTTTTTTTGCCTGTTTTTGCTGCTGTTCACATTCTGAGTTTAACATTTTGCTTTTTTTAGTCTCATGGGATTTTTCATCTCTTTGGTTTGGAAATTGTGTTCTTAGCTCGTGCGGCATTTGACATTTAAAATCAAACTGCAACAAGACGAAGAGATGAGACGAAATGAGACGAGACGAGACTCTCTGAAGATCGAACAACCGAAGACTGTTGTCGGAAGACTGGTTTACATACATACATACTGGTATATACTTCAACGAACGAAACGGAAAAAAAAGTACGCGGGGCCAACGGTGAGGTAATAAATTTTGCGGCAATTTCAAGTGTCATGATGTTGTGAAATTTGTTGTCAGTATCTGGCATCTTGAGCTTGAATCGTCGTAAATAACGCTCTAGTAATGGATGGAGATGTCTGTTAACTCTTTGTCTCTCTTGTCTCTTCTATCTGTCCAATGTCTGTTCTCTTGCCGCCAATCAACGCCACTTGTTAGACAGAACACGTATACGATGATATTCTATATAGAATTTCTAAACAAGTTAAAAATTTCATTAAATTTTCTTCACTTCTTTAACAAACGAACGAATGAACCGATCTCATCCGATTAATTCCGATATAATACTCTTTTGCACTAATTTTGAATGCAAAATTAATTTTAATTCTTATCTTACGAATATCCTGAAGTTTATTGACCGCATGCAGCGTAACAAGAAGTAAATAAAAATTTACATTTGCTTTATGCGAAATATATGTTCATTTATTTAGTTTTATTAATACATTTTAAATATAAAAATATATATGTATATATATTTTATTGTACTTTGCACTTTGTTGATTCTACAGCACAACCAGACACCGAAACATTAATCAATGGAATTTTATTGGGCAAAAAAAAGTTTAGTTGTACTTTAAAATCATTTGTTGGCAAATACGAAGGTAAATTTTGACCAATGTTGATATTTCGAAAGTAATAGAGACCCTGTAAATATATATAAATATATTATTCTATATTTATAATAATAACATAAAAAAGTACTGACCTTTAATTGCGGACATTTTGTAATTACATTCGTATCATAAAAAAGACTTCTATAGAATATAATAAAGAATTGATTCTTTATCGGATTCTTAAAGAATTCACAGATATTTACATTCATATCAAGAATTCTTTTATATTTGTATGTTGGTGGACGTGCTATAAAAAGTGAAAAACTTGTATTCACATCTTTTAGATCCTGTAGTAAACTATAGTTAACATTCATTAGTGTTCTCTCCGGTTCAAGTATAATACATTTGTGGAGCTCTACAAATTTTGAGTAACCAAAACATTCAAAATTCCTTAGATACACTTGAAAACGTTTTGGCTGTTAGATAAAAAAAATTTCATTTTGAGAACGTATAATATCTGTATAGAAGTTTTATATCAATTTGTTTACCGTTTGAGCTCGACTGCCAGATACGTATAAAAGCCATAAAAATATACTATATAATTTAATCATGTTCAACGTTGAAGTATCAAATATAGACTAAAACTCTCCAATTTTCCAACTCAATTTTATTTTTGCATTGCGAAATTATATTTAATCGCATGTATTTAAATGCTATCATTCTATATCTTATAAAAAAAAAAATAAACAATTAGAAATTTCTCTGTACATGATTTATTTGTGTCGTTAATCAGTTTGGCTTTGCGTCTATAACGCGTCCACTCATTGAAATATTGAGTATAGATATTTGAGGTAGATAGAAATTAAATTGTACTTTAAAATTTGTTTTTGGTAAAAATGCTGGCAAATTATCTCCAATATCCATATTACGAAAATAGTACAAACCCTGAAAAGAGTTACGAATAAGTTAAAATCTATAAAATAAGATATATCTATAATATTTACCTTTGTTTGTGGACATTTTTTGGGTAAATTACTGTTTTTGATCATGCTTTTATAGGCAATCGATAGAAAACGATTTCTTCTTGAATCCTTATAAAAACGACATATATCGACATCGATAGCAACAATTTTATGATATTCATTGGTTGGTGGACGTGGCAATTGTAATATAAATGTTGCATTAAATTGATGAAAATCAAGATTATATAGAAATTCAGCTGTTATTAATGATCTCTCCGGTTGTATGATAAAACATTTATGTGTTTCAACAATATTTCGATTCACAAGACAATCAAAATTATTCCATTGTACAGTCAAATGTGGTCGAGCCTAGTATTCAGTAAAATGATTAAACTCATCTGTTTCTTGTATTAACATTAAATTTATACTAAACATATTTACCTTACTGATCACACAGACAATTTGCAATAAAATTGCCCAGATACATAGTTTATTCATATTGGTTTAACCTCTATGGAGTAACAGTTGAACGGTTGGACAACAAATAATAACTAAATTTACATGTTGAAAAACAAAATAGAATATTTCAATATTTTAATTGTTTTATAAGTGCTTGATGTGTTAGCTAATATAATTTCATGTTTGTGTGTTTATATTTTTATTTTTTTTTGGTTAATTAAAATGAGCTTTAACTAAATAAAATAATAATAGAAGTTCGTTAATTATTATATTTGGCTTGAATGAACAAAAATATAAGAAATTAAAATAAATTAAAGTTTTATTAGGCAATGAAAATTGAAAGTTTATAAAGTTTGTCAACTAGTTAGTAATGATAAAAAGTAAATTTATTTTTAATTATATTTCATATAATTTTTAAAATATTTTCTATGCACTCTCATTCTATCCCTTTGATCTCCTATGGTCGGCCAAACGTCCAATTAAAGTTACATTTATTACATAGTCGTAGGGCACAAAAAAATTTAATTCTACTTTAAAATCATATTTTGGTAAAAACGGCGGCAAATTTTCTCCAATGCTCATATTATGATAATAATAGAAACCCTGAAAACAAAAAAAAAAATATAAATTCTTTACAAATATTTTCAATATAATTACAACTTGGATAACGAACCTTGGGCTGTGGACACTGTCGCGGCATATTGCTGAACTTTGTCATGCTTTTGTATGCTGTCTTCACAATCTTATCTTGATACGCCCCTTTAATGAACTGACAGATATCCAGATTTATTTGAAAGGCCTTTTGAAATTCTTTAAACGGTGGGCGTGGCAAATAGAGTACAAAGTTGGCATTGTACTCTTTGAAGACGCGAGTGTATGTAATTTCAGCTGTTATTAGATTTCTTGCCGGTTCCACAATGAAACATTTATGTGCTGAGATAAGTTTACGATTAACAATGCAATCAAAAGTTTTCCAATGTACTACAAGATTCTAAGGAAACGGAAGTATAAAGTTTTAAGTATTAATTATAACTTGTAATGTATAAATACCTTGGCATCAAGTTGAAGTAAGCACAGAAAAATGCTTAAAATCAATAACATTTTCATTCTGAGCTAATTGTTGAACTGTTCACTCGGCTGGTTTGTATAATTATAAAATATTAATTCTATTCGAAGAGTGAAAAAAATATCGTTGGCGGCGTTGTTGATATTTGTTTGCTGCTGTCATGCGTCATTGCAATTTTTCCTGTGTGTTTCTATAAACTAATTATATATATTTTATATATATATAAATTTTATTTTATTTTTTTTTTGATTTACAAATTTATTGCTGTCTCTGCTTCGTTCTTTTGTGTAATATTATTACGTATGCTTCTTTTTTATGCTGCTCATTAGGTTTGTAGCATAAAATCACAAATTATAGTCTACTTTTAGGCAGTTCATATTTTTATTTTATACAAAATATGAATTACAAGTATTTTCTCCTTCGCTCACGTTCTTTGGCAACCTCAAGTAAACTTCCATATAATGTAATATTCATAACATTTGCAACTCTTGGCAAATACCAATTTAAGTTCATCATGAAATCAGACTCACTTAATACTGGTGGCAGTGCTTCAACAATTGTTATATTCTTTGCACTGTATGTGCCCTGGAAATGGAAAATGAATTTTTGTAACATTAAGTAAATAAGATATTAATGCTTTTTACTTACTTCATTAAAGGGACACTTTACTGTTGCATTGCCCATGCGTGAAAAAGTATTGAGTATCTCTATAAGAGTTTTGCGCTTGCGCTCTCGAAATACTTTGCACAGTTCGAATGTAATATCAAATATTTTATTATATATTTTCCTTCTGCCTTTTGGTATTGATACTTTTAATGTGCCCGTTAGAGATGTGATTTTCTGCAGTAGTAAGAATTCACCATTGATGCTTCTATTCTTTGGTGGCACAATATCGCAACTTGCTCTTTCAATATAATGCGTATTGACAACACAGTCCAATTCATGTACCACAATAAAATATCCCATGTGCTGTAAATAAAATTTAATTACAAATCTATCTCTTTCTCATTCTATAGATTACTTGCATACCGGTAGCATCTGCACAGCAATGATTAAATTCCATATAAGAAATAGTAAAAAGATGCGGCAAGTAAATTTCAACATTTTCTGTTTGTTGTCTGCTTGTTGCCAACAACTTCAACTGAATAAACCAAACCCCGTTCCGAGCAGGCGTTGGCATTGGCCTTTTCCGATAATGAAGTGTTTTGATGCTTTGGTCGTTTAATTGTCGGAACGGTAGGCCAATTATATGATTGTTCATCATTATTTTGTAAATGGGTCTAGCAAACATTGTGAGACACGTTTCAATAATAAGCGAGGTGTGCTTAAAACTATTTCTAATGATATATTAGAGTATTGGGAATATAGAATATACAATAAATAAAACTATAATATAGTATACAATATTATCAATTCATCAAATTTCAGTTATTTTTCAGCTCATCAACAATTCGTTGCACAAACCTCGCAAAGATCTATTAATTTCAAATATTTCAGCATTGATTGCATTGATTTTTGTTAACATAAGCAATGAGATGCGTAAACAAATCAGATAGATCATATCGATGGTATCAATGCCAGATAGTTACTGCGGTTGCGCAGATCGTTTAAAGTGCGTTTAGTTTTTTTTTTTTGTAAAAATCGTTTTCATCGATCGATTTGTTGTGATTTTAGAGTCACTCATCGTGTGGCGCGCGTGTGTATATGTATTTATTATGTGAGTGTAAATAATCTTGGTGCTGATCATCATCATCATCATCATCATTATCACGAGAGCATTGGCTTAAAGAGCATTGGATAGATGATCGGCAGCACAACCGCAAGTTGGCGTGAAGGGCAGTTTGGTAATTTTGTAAGCGCCACGAGGCTGAGAAATCACTCCAATGGTCATAAGTGAGTGTTGAGATACCTAAGTGTTGAAGCAGTTGTCGTCGTGAAGTGGCAATGAGACACAAACTTAATTGTTCAATATTTATTCAATTATTTATAACTTCTTCTTGGTAAATTTTTTTTTTTTTATTTCTTCATACAAAGTTGTGCATGACTGTGTGTGTCTGTGTGAGCTTGTGTTTAAGTGTGTGTGTGTGTGTAATAAGGTGTCAAATGACATAAGATATAAGAACTGAGAGTGAGAGTATTTTAACACAATTCATATATGGCATGGGGCAATGTGTTGCGGTGCTACTATATCATCTCCAGTAAGTAATACTTTTTTACGATATTCACTGGATTTTTGTTTTACGATATTCGAATTGTTGTGCTACATCATCTTCAGTAAATAATACTTGTTACGATATTCAGTTATTTTCTTTTTACGATATTTTGCATTACATAGAACTTAAAGCTAATTGTCTTATTAATGAACTTATTGTGGTGCAACAGGCAAATGATCTCCTTCAGGCTGGAAACCATTCTCATCGGCCACATAGCGTAGTGTAATAATGTTACCATCGGGATCACTGTAGCTATAGGAGCCGGTTTGTACAAGCACCAATTCCTCATGCTCTTCAATAACCTGACCATCACCAGTCTCTGCCTTTGGTATAATCACTTTCTTCAGATATCCAACATTCTCAACGCGAATGCCATTTGATGTCTCGTAACTAAAGTTTAAAGAATCACAAATGTTAGCTTCGATCACTTTTTCTATTCCTGTTAACTATTTGTCTTACCTGCTGTTGAAACTGCCATCAGCATTGTTCACATTATCCTGTTGAATAATGCTTGCTGGTGTTGTTGTTGTTGTTACTCCACCGCCAGCACGAGCATCCTGTGGACGTGCCAAGACATAAGTCAACATTAGAGCTGAGCACAAAACACACACGAACTTGTACATTATGAATTATAGAATTAGTTGAATTAATCGGGATATATCCTGTATTATGTTTATGTGTGGGCGTGGCAAGTCAATTCCAGCGAGTTAGTACGCAACTGTTGTCTACTCAGTGGACGCTCAGTCTTTTTATACCATCACGTTGACGGGGGCGAGCACCTGATTCGCACTCGCACTCGCACTAGCACTGGCAACGCAAACGTACCGCACCGCGACCGCAACAGCTTCGGTTGCCACAGCTAACGATTACGATGGGCGCACTAGATAAGAAGCAGAGAGCGTCAAGTACGAATACTCGCACTTGTACTCGTACTCACATTCGCACTCGTACTTCACCGTCAACTCACAATAACAACAACAATAACAGCAAGAAAAATGACAAGCGGGCGCTTCTTCGTCTCATTTCAGATTTTTATACCCTATAAACATGATTAATTCAATGGGGTATGCTCTACGTGTAAATAGAAAAGTAATTGTGACAATCTGAAGTTAATAAAACAAAGATCTTTTCGATCAACGTTATATTTTCTGTTCTATTCGCAATACTTTTTACAGCATATGTCATAGTCGTGCATACCCCAACACTTTAAAACTTACTTTGGGTTTTTTTTTTGTTTTGGTGTGGCCATCGTTTGAGGTTTTTATTTTTTATTGTCCATTTCGCGCGTCTCTGGCCGATGAGTAAACATCGTCACGCCGCCAAAGAGATGAAGATGAAACGACGATGTCAGCAGGTGATGTTTTGATACCGATATACCCAAAGCGGAGGAGACTGTGACAACGACAGCGACAGCTGAGACATGTCTCCGGCTACGTCTGTTTCTACGACTTCATCGGGAAGTTGATGGCATTACCTTTCGAACTTGGCAGCTACGTGATTTGCCTGCGTAGAACATAATTCTCAAGAAGTAGAGAAGTCGGATTAATTATTATACTATACTGTAAGTACTGTAAGTTCCGTTGAAATTTAAGATGATGCGTAGCTGTATGAAAGGAACAAAAGAATTACAGAAATAACCGTTAAGGATTCAAATTAACTATAAGATCTATATAATAATAATAGTAATTTATATAATTTCTCTAACATTTCTCATTACGCTAGAGGAGTGTCAATAGGTAATATGAGAAAATAATAGTATTAAAATGCAAGACACGTTTCAATTATGTCGACAATTTGCTGAAAACATTAGAATATTCGTAGCTACGCAGAGCTCAGCCTAACGGTGAATATACAAACAATGCGGTAATAAAAATTTAGAGTACGAATATTGTAAAAGAAATCATAATGTTGAAGCTTAATAATGGTTCAATGAACTTCAATCTGCGTCGATCAAATCTCTAAAGTAGACGCCGACTCTCGTGTGTTAGAAATGAACATGTATTCCATCTGTAGTTTATAAATATGTCTATAAACTAGCTTAAGTTCTTAGTTGTAGTCTCATATTCTTCTATAACTTTTTATCTTTATGCCATAAAATTTTGCAAATAATTTCAACTTATCAGTTCAGGAACTGCAGTTCTTAGTTAACATATGCTTGTTAATATAATGACAACATAAGAAATTCTCACTTTCAGTTTTGAACTTTGATTATATAACTCAACTATAACTCTTCTGTTACCTGTGAGAGAGAGAGAGATAGAGAATAATGATAAACTTAAATATACAATTTAATGTCTGTTATAAGTTTGGTATATATATTATATAGTGGTTGTATCTGATTTACTATTTACCAATTAGAACCCCATTACGAATAACTTAACAAGTCGATTCTTTGGCCTCTGTAAATGCAGAATTGAAGCCAAGCTGAACGGAACTGCTAACTAAGGTAAATTTAACACAAATTTCGCATAGATCTTCAGGTCACGTTTAGGCAAAAAGAAAAAAAAAAAAAAAGAAGAAACAAAAAAATCTCATATAAGGCGAGGCTAGAAGAAACTTACGTAACTGCCCAGAAAAAAAAAGTGAATAAGAATTTGAAATTTATGCTCAACGAGTTTTTATTGAGAAAGTAATCACGATCGAACAATTTTATACCTTGCATACCCGGCTCTGTATACCCCGCCCGCCGAAGATAACTTTCTTTTCTTGTTTTTATGTTAATTTGCACTCTTTCTCTTTTCAATAGAAATATGTTTGGCTCGTAGAATAATAAATAAATTAATGTACTTAATGTTTTTTTTATTATAATTATTTTAATTATCATTTTTAAACATTTCAATATTTTGGCTAACACTTTGATTTAGTTTATACTTAAAACATTAATCTATTGAGTTTGTTGGGCTGGCCCATATTTTGCCAGAAATTCGAGTGTCCTGAGCACAGATTCTGGTGTTGGTGGTGGTGTTGGTAAATGATCACCAACGGGTTGGAAGCCATTCTCATCGGCAATATAAGAAACAGAATATTCTTGTCCATCATCGCCTTTGAAAGAATATTTTCCCTTAACAGATTCACCTTCCGCATCTTCAATATTTTTAAGAAAACCTTCTTCAGCGACACTTACTCCATTATCCAATTCATAACTTGATATAATTTTTTTTTAAAAATTATTATTGATAGGTTGAAATTGAAATTTTTAATTTAATATAACTTACTTAAAGTGGAATTTTCCATTATGTTCAACATTTGAGTTATATTCCACAATTTCTGGTTGATCAACGGGGTTTGCAGATACTGTAGATGCGATAATGGTAACAAATAGAATAATTAATTTCATTTTGTATAACTGTATATTAATCCCAGTAAAAAAATAATATCCACACAGTGCAAATGTCTCGAATCGACTGGCGATTTGTTTTTTAAGTAAACAGAGTTTTATAGTCGATGCCAAAAGTAAAAACAAAGAAACAAAAAATCAAAAAAAAAAAATAAACGAAACGAAAAAACAAACAAGAAAAACTAATAAAATACCTGTACTAAAAAGTTTAACATGAAATTAAAGTTAGAGCAATAAATAATATTGAACTTGTTTCTATTCACGTTCATCTTCATCGGCCTTATAAGAATTGGTGTGAAATTTGGTGCACATCAAACAAATGACAAATGTTGATCAACAATTTTCATTGACAATTCGTAGATACTCTTTAAAAGGCAAACAAGTTTTAAGATTTTTAATATTTTTTCAAAAAGATTTTCAAAATAGTTTTATGGCGAATGCTTCAGTCGATAGTAGAAGCAAGAGAGACTATTGAGTTTTTATATAATTAAGTCAAGTGTATTTGAGGTTCGTCTATGCCGTATGTTGATATTGATTTTCAGCCCGAAATTATGTATAAGGAATGATCATATATATATGATATTATGCATATACCATACATATATCTGTCTACTATATAGCACTTGTCGTAGTCGTTGTCATCGTCTACGGCGTCAACGTCAGCATAAAATTCTGGTTCTTTATCGAACTGACTTGACCACATTTTTTTCCTGACTTCTTCTTTTGGCCTAGGTAAATATTCGATTCATTTGCATATAACAAAATTTTGTCAACTTTGCCTTGAGATGCAAAAATAACAAAAAAAAAAAAAATTAAATAAAATTAAAATTAAAATAAATAACAAGAAAACCAAAAACAATATTAATATTCATAATAATAATATTCTATTTTTAGTAAACACTGGAAAAGTAAAGTCTATGCTCTACTTCATCTATAGGTCTCTGATCTATCAATAAAAAGAATCGATTGTTTTTTATTTTGTTTTTTTTTGGCAAAGAATCTTTAATTCTTTATTTGCAGCTAAATGCTAAAGATATTTAAGTTCTTCTCATATGTTTTTTACGTCATATACCAACAAATCATATAATTATAATTATATATAAGTACAATAGATATAAGTACATATTGTTGTCCAGCGTCATTCTATCGTTCCAACATTTCAATATTCCATCGTTTCATTCCAATAATCCATTATCCATTATAGCTTATACTTGTATTAAGTGCAAAAGATTATAGTTATATAGACTATTTACACAAGAATTGCTGTGCACAATATTTGTTTTTTTTTTTTTTTGCTTTTTTCATTATATTATGCTATTAACATATATAATTCTTCTTGTTCTTCTTCTTCATCTTCATATTCATCTTTTTGTTTTTGTTTTTTTTTTTTGCATATATATTTTTGTTTTTTTTTTGTTTTGTTTTTGTTTAACATTTTCTTTTTGATTTCATTAACAAATCGATGATATCACATGAGTCCGAAAATGGCAAAGTTCCGGCGACTAAAAGATCTTAAGCACAGTATAAGAATAAAGATAAAAGACAAAGTGTTCGAGAAGAAATCGAGAAATTCAAGAAATTCAATATTTTGAATGTGAAAGAAGATTTAAAAGAAAGTTAAGTAATTGAAAACTACATAGTTTTTATAGGGGGTTGTCTCTGTGTTTGTATGTGTATGTGTATATGATTTGTGTGTGTGTGTGCGTGCGGATTGTGTGTGCAGTTTGTGTTCTTCAGTCAGCTGCTCGATGTTGGTGTTTTCGCTCTTTTTTTTTTTTTTAATAATGTTTCTCGGGGATTTAGCAGCAAAATTGCTTCATTTATATATTGAGTATAGAGTATCAAAATCGTTAGCATGGTCACATTTTACAACTCCTTTTCCTACTTTGTCTGTTCTTCACTTTATAACAACTCGAGCAGCTTAACGGCGACGTTGTGATGGCGGCAAGCTAAGCAGATAGTCGAGTGCCTTCTGGATCGCTGGTGGAATTGGTGGTGGAGTTGGCAAATGTGCGCCCTGTGGTTGGAAACCATTTTCATCATCGGCCGCATAGTTGAGAGTAATCAATTCGCCTTCGGGTGAAGTATATGAGACAGAACCCTTGACAATGATCACATCTGTGGAGTCGGGGCCGCTTGCCTTCTTTACGGTGCCAGTTTCCTCAGCCTTGATACCATTGCCCGTTTCATAGCTGCAAAAATGAATAAAGATTCCGATATACGGAGTTCAAGTTGATTATATTTTGACAATTTCTTGAGCAATTTTTTACTACTACTTTGAAATTAATTTAAGCAAATTCACCTTGAAAGCTGTGAAAAAGTTGATTATCTTTATTGCATACACTAACCGAAAGTTATTTGACTTTGTTATGAATTAGGAATATATATATAAATAATATAAACTATATAATAAGATTGACTAGATATTCTGTAAATATAATTGAATTTATAATATTTAATATATGAAATCTTTTAACTATTTGTATAGAGTATTAATGCTACGACTTAGTCATGGTCTTCAATATTTTGTTACCTTTTTTTTAACGTATTCGTCAGTGGCGCCAAGCGTATTATTTATTTATTTATGTATTTATTAACATTTAACATTTATGCGCGGACTTCGATATCAAAATGGAAATGGAAATATTTATAACATTTAGATTGTTAATAAATTCATATATAATTTGACTAATTTACATATAAAACTTGCCATTTATTTCTTTATGATTGGATTATATAGTAGATAGAAAAAAAAAACTAATACAAATTAAATCACAAATAAATTACATTATCAATTTTCGTGTTAACGAATTCATGATACATCAAATAATTTGACTGAATTTATAGTTTATGATAAAATAAACAAAAGTTGTTCTAATTTTTCCTTTTTTTTTTTATTCAAAATGCAAAGCATTGAAAAAGCTGAACAGCTGCGAAAGCTTAACAGCTTTAATAATTTAAACACTTAACAGAATCAGTTGGCAGCTGCCGTTAAGCGTTTAAAGATATGCCTGAAAGTATGCAATAGATTTTTACGTTTACGACAAAATAGTTCAACTGTTAATAAAACTGTTTGTTGTTCTTTTATGTTAGTTCATAACTGGTTCCAATAGCAACAAGAACTTACGCATAATTGTACGCTCCATCCGGTTCAATATTTGATTCCTGACTTATGATCGGTATCGGTTCACCGGCCTGTTGTGGCCTAGGCGCTGCATCGACCAGGCAGAGCAGCGCAGCGGCGACCAAGCAAAGTGCAAACTGCAAAATGCAAAAAAAAAAAAAAAAAATAAATAAAAATAATAGAAACGGAAATTAATTCAATAATACGTTAATTTACAATTGTTTTATAACAAACGAGCGCAATTACATACGAGACACAGCGTTTCAGAGACTCAAAGCTTTGGCTGTTGACTGGTAAAAATCGTGAGTTGTGTGTTTTAATTTGTTTCGTTTTTCACCATTTATTTATTTATTTTGTTTTTGTTTTTGTTTTTGTTGGTTTACCTATTGCCTATTTTTTTGTTTTATTTTTCATGTAAATTTTGTTGTTTTTGTTGTGTTGTAACTTGGCTCATCGTTTCGCATAGCTGTTTGATTTATGACTCTTGTTTACGTTATTCTCACATATAAATTATGTGTATAGATAGACAAGCATATGCATGTCAATGCGTGTAGATGCATTTATGTTTATGTGCATGTGTTTGTGTGTGTGTTCATATGTCAATTTGCAACAGATTTCTTAAGGTCGGCAAATAACTAGACGCCAATTAAATATTTTCCACATAAGATTTTTTTCAGTAATTTTTTTTTTTTCATCATTTTGTTTTGTTGTTGTTGTTGTTACTGTTGTTGCTGTTGTTGTCAATTACCTCAGCGCTTGTTCAAGTGCATGGAAAATTGTTGGGCGTGGAATTTAGAGATGAGCACGTTTCGTGCTTAGATTATGTGTAGCTTAGCTCAAGTTTCGTGCGTGAAAGAGGCAAATTTTATAAAAATAGCTTAAGACTTGAGACTTGAGGCTTAGTTAAGCTAATTAAACTGCTTAGTTTATGGTTTTTTTTTGGTGCAGTTTACTCTTTTGCTGGGCGTTAACTTGCACTTTGTGTCGTAACTAGAGCCAAAGGCATTTTAGTTGTAGTCTTAATTTCAGTGCTAGTTAAATCCCAATCTTTGCCTAAGTTTAGTATCATGTATTAAGCAATTGCTTTTGTTGTGTGTGTTTGTGTGTGTGTGTGTATTACGTGTCTTTTAGCCAAGATAGACAGCTGCCAACTGAGCGTAACATTTATTGCTTGCACTTTGCTTACAGACTCTGCTTGCTCTTCTGCAGCCAAATGTCTCAGTCTCAGTCGCAGTCAAAGACGAAGTCGAAGTCGAAGTCGCAGTTAGAGTCTTTGTCTGTCCAGCAGATTGTCTGACCTTTGCATCGCATGCCGGCTGCATGTTATTGTTGTTGTCATTGTTGTCTTTTATTGTTGTTGTTTGGCTTGCTTTGCTTTGCTTTGGCATCATGTTCAAGCCTTTTTTTAGTGTCTGGCCTGCAGTTTTTGTTTTCTTTTTTTTTTTTTATTTTATTTTATTTTTTATTTTATTTTTTTGGGGCCCAGCAGCATTCATTAATTGCCATTGCCATTTTCGTTGGCCTGGCCCGGTCTCGGGCTTGGCAACGACGCCAACTTTTGGCCATTTTTGCTAGCTAAATGGCTGCAACAATTGGCAAATAAGTCAATGCGGAAGCAACACTTTAAACAGTTTCATGACTCTAGACTCGAAACCCTTTAAATATTTATTTCGCTTAACAAGAATTTGTATGTAAATGTTTTTTGTTTTTATATTTTCGTAAATTTTGCGTTGATTGATTTATGATATTGTTGTTTTTTTCTCGTTTCGAAATTTTCACAAAATCATTTTAACGTTGTTTTTGCAAATTGAAAAAAAAAATTCCTTGCGGGTCATAAAAGAATTAAAATGAATTTATGTTTATTTTTTATGAATTTATGTTTTTTAGGGCAATAAAATATGTTGAAAGCTAAAGATTTTTATGTGCGCTCAGTGCAGGTCAAAATTATAGAATACTGTGGCATGAATATTTTTAAGCTGGAAACTTTAAAGTATTCGAAGGACGTTTTTTATAATTTTTTATGATTTTTCTACATATATATTTGTGCAGGATATATAAAACTGAACATGATTTACCGGGTATTTTGCTAGCCGTTCACTCTACAAATTTAAGGACTTACACTTTTGGCACTACGAACATTTGCATTTAAATAAATATCTAATAAATTATTATTATTATTTTTTTTTTTTATATAGTTTCTAATTTTTCTGTTTTAGGTTTTGATTTCACACTCACAGACATAAGTATGCATACACTTACGTTTTTCATATTGATTGGCTATAATATAATCCAAGGGTTGAGCTTATCCTTATATTTTCTATTTTTGCTCGTTGGCTGAAATCGCAGCACACTTCACACTTGTTGTTAATTGAACAAAAGATTTTTTAATGATGCCCAAGTGCCGGCAAGTGTCTCTATTTATACAAAAATGCTGAAGACGACGTCGACAGCGACGTCAGTAACGTCAACGGGCAAAAGCGTCGCACATACTACAAGATGCAAAAAAAAAAAAAATACAAAAAAATACAAAAAAAAAATACAAAATATATAGAAACTAAACTAAAGATTCGTCGCAGTCGTCGCGTCGTCGTTGCATTGCTTTTATTTTGCAGTCGCTGTCGACGCTGCAGTTGACGCTTACAATGTTTGAAAAGAGCAGCAGCGGCCGCAGTTGCAGTCGCAGTTGTTGTCCGCCTGCAAGTGAAAAACTACAACAACAAGCAAACACTGCTGCTTGAACACACGCTATGGGGGCAACAGATAGCGTTCGCTGTGAGCCGCCGCCCCCCTTACCCTGGCAGCCACTACGCCTCTGGCTATGGCTTGTACTCTAGCTTAGCTCTTCTCTGCTTAGCTCTGCCCAGCTCAACTTTGCTCAGCTGTTCTCTGCAATTGAGAATACGATACAAATCATTTTTTTTTCTTTTTATTTATTTTTTTTTTTTTACAATTGTTTTCAATTTCTGTATTGATTTTAATATTTACAATTGCAACACAGCAGCGCGCCCTTTAGCTTAAAGATTTATCAGTTACATCTATATGTATATATATATCGTTATATCTTTATACATAGCACGAGATATATATGCGCTCAATTGTCTGTCGCACAGTAGCGGAAGCAATAAAACAACACACTTAATTTAGCGTAAGTTAATGGCGATTGGCATCGCCCTCGCGGCGTTGCCACCTAACTCACTGAATTTATTTCTTTTATGGTTTTTTATTTTTATTGTTTTCTTTTGTTTTTTTTTGTTTTTGCAGATGAGGCGAAGAAAAAAACATTGCATTTAAATACGTGGCCAATAATCGGCAAATGCAATCAAAGTCAGGTAGCAGCGCACAGTGGGTCATGCAGCATGTGAAGCTAGTTACATTTACAGTTAAGTTCTTTTGCATAGATTTGTCCTACTGTTCACCCAAAATTGGGCACAGGGCATGCCTCTGTCTCTGCTCAATGTGTGCATATTGTGCTGGGGTCAAAATGCCAAAAATTGCTAAACGCGAAGAGGCCGCCGCTGCTTCAATTGTCGTCTCTGTTGTTGTCGTTGTCACTGTTTTTGTTTTTGTTGCTGGTTGCTGCTGCTGCTGCCAAAGTGTAGGCGCGTCTAATGAATAGCTTGGGTCGTTTTTCGGTTTGTGGCAGGCAGATGGAGACACAAACACAAACACAGCCAGAGACGGCGACAGAATTTCGTGACAAGATTGTCCCAAAGATTGTTGCCATATTGTATGCAAGCAGTTGTTGCTATTGCTGCTGTTGTTATTGTTATTGTTGTTGTTGTTGCTGCTGCTACTCAGACTGTGGCAATCAACAAAACAATTGCCAGTTAGTAGAAGCTCTGAAAAAGTTGCTGACTTTGTCTTCTTCTTCTACTTGATTATTTTGCCAGCACATTTTTTTTGGGCCTGGTCTATTGTTTTGTATGCCTGTTGGCTAGTGTAAAGGCAACGAGCGTTTGATAATTATGAAGACATTCAACTGCATTAATTTTAATATTTATTATACTATTTTTTTTTAATGGATTTTATTTTAAATTACGCAAACGACAACAACAACAGACACAGTAATAAATATTTGCGCTGTAAAATAAAATAAAAAAAAATTAAAAAAATAAATATTCTCAAGCAAGCAAGCAAGTTTCTTGCCTAAGTCTTTTGATTTTGAATTAATATAAAAATTTAACTATGTAGAAAAAAAATTGTTTCTGTTTTTATTTTTTATCTTGTTTATTTTATTTTATTTTATTTTATTTATTTTTTTTGGACAATTGTAAACCTTGAAATATTACGCATGAGTTCTCTAATTAGCCAAGCCAAAAAGAAGCAGAAGTAGAAGTAGATGTAGAAAAATCATCTGCTGCAAAATGTCAGTTGTCTGGGTCGAACATAAAGCAAAGTACGTCTGACAGACGCCTTAAAACGCCTCTTAGCACTCTTTGCTCTCTCTCTCTCTCGCTCTAAGTCTCTCTGTCTCTTTAGGCTGCTCACTGACTTTGACACGCGCTGTGCAGCGCTTTATGACGTTAACATCTTGTTGGCCTTGAAGGTCATGCCATCTTCTTCTTTATGGTGTCTAACGCAATTTGTTATACTCATAAAGTGACCCGACCTCCTCTACTCTTCTCCTCAATTATCATAAAACATCTTCTAAATACATTGAGTATTGATTTGCCATTGCGTAAGAGTCAACCTAACCTGGCGTGGTTCTTTGAGCATCCAAAACGGATCGGCATAGTTTTCGGCACCCAAAGCAACAAACAGCAAGCAGCAAGCAGTAAGCAGATAGCAGATAGCAAGCAGCAAGCTTTGAGCTACAAGCGTTGTAAGCTAATGTGTAATGCTAATGCTAATGTCAATGCAGGCATAAATAAATAATTGCAAATAGCAGAAGTCGCCACAGCTACAGCAGTCGAACCAGTTGGAGCAGTTAAATGTCAGTGGTTTTGGTCATGTGTGGAATCTTGGCTACTTGCCTAGTTGGCTACTTTGCTAGTTGGCCACTTGGCTACTGTGCACTCAACTCATCTCGTCTTGTCTCTGGGCCAAGCTTTACTAACTTGGCGAACTAAACAAAAGTGAAATATATAAATATCAAAATATATTGATGAAGTCCATTTCATGGTCAAGGAACAGTTCCAATTGCTACGCATTTGGCTTTAAGTAGATCATAGCTTTAACTTGAACTTGTAGCTGAAACCCAATATTAAAGTTAATTAAAAAAAAAAAATCATATGGTATAATGTTGCATAGATCTGACGTTGCGTCCGCCTTCATATTCATTTTTGTTTATACATATCTTCTCTTCACTTTTGCGCTCTACTCTCTGCACTCTTCACTGAGATATTGATGTTAATCCGTCTGAGCATCTTAAGTTGTCACACCGAAGGCGAAGGTGAGTCTTCTTTATGCAAATTTATAGAAATGTTAGAAGTCAGTGGAACTCACAGCATGATCTTGTGTGGTATCTTTAGATCTTTAGAGCATCCACATGTCTGTTTACTTGTGTGGGCGTCATACTTAATGGCAATTAGTGGTAAAGACTATTGAATATTGAATATTTGATAGATTCACTCTCTCAGCTCAGCCCAGCTAATAGTTGGCCTCAACAAGTTCATTAAGCTAGCAGAGATCGTTAGAAATAACTGGGATTAAATAGTTCTAGCTGAAAAGGGCAAATGTGTTTAGACTTATTTATATGTAAATATATATTATATATCTTTAATAATCAGTTGATAATTAAGTTCGCATGTTAACTCTCAACTAGTGGAAAAACGGTTCACACCTTATGTTTAGGCATATAATAATTATTGTGAGAGTTATGTGAAGTTTCTGTTAAAGTTTCAGTTTCTTCCTATTGATTTCTAGTTATACAACTATATTACACTTACTTATATAAATATTTATACACACAGTTGCTTTAACTTATATTATAATGAATTGAGTTTTTATGTAAACTGTGTGTTGGCTTACTTTTGACACTCAGTGTTGTGTTGTGTTGTGGCAATCTCATCTATTGTTGCATACAATTCGACTCGGTTGCAACTCTGTCAAGCAGCACGCGAAATGTGAAGGCCAACAGTTCGTATAGTTAGCTTTACTCCCCCCCTCTCCAACTCCCCTTCTATACTGCCAGACTTCTAGTAATTATTGATTGCTTAAAATTAATGACAGAAAATAAAAATATATATAAAAAATATATTTTATATATAATTTTTTTATTATTATTATTATTATTTTTTGTTTGTTTTTCTATTTAAAATTTGAATAAATTTTCGTTTTTAATAAACATATTAAGGCGGTGCCAAGCTGTGTCTTAAGTTTCATTAACGAATCACAAAAACCAATCGCAGCGTATCATGAATAATACATGAATCGGTTGAGTTATATATGCATATACGGTAAATCTATTCCAAAGTCTTGGCGTTTCGGCCAACCGAAATTTGTTTCCTTGTTTGTTGTCGGCCAATTGAATTTGGTAAGTCAAATATGAAATATGATATATATACATATATAGGAATCTTTATGTCTATATAAGAAAGACTTTTAACATTTAAATAAAATATTTTGTTCCCAAGTGAACTAACAACAACAACAACAGTAACAACAACAACACCAATGAGAAGAATCGCATCAGTTCATGTGGTTAAATGTCAACTGTGCATTGGGAACCCGTCCTAGGTATGCAATCGAGTCTAGGGTCTCACTCTTACTGCCCCCGGGGCCAGTTACAACCTCCGTTTGGATATACATAGTTGCCTCTGTTTCGTATTATATGCCGATTCATCATCGATTCATTTATGGCCTTGAGCTTGTTGGCAGTTTGAGCTTACTTTAAGCTGATGTCGTTTGATTAATTTTAATATTATTATTAATCTCTTTGAAGGTGAATCTTATATTAATTATAATTCTATGTTTATTCTTCTTCTGTTCTTGTTCAATTATTTTCCCAATAATCTACGAACGATTGCAAAGAAACGATATGTCATGTAGATCATCTATATAGATATTGAATAATATAGTTAACCGATTTTATATAAATAAAAAAAACTCTATCTTACATTCTTGAAATTATCCAGAGAGATGATTATAACACCTTTGGCAGAAAGCTCAGCAGCTCGTTGAGAACGTTGCATAATTAAAAGCAAATACTTTCGATATCTCAATGTACCATTATACCAGTTCTGTGTATATGCAGCTAATGCTAACTTCTCACTTTACCAAATGGAACTTATAATATAATATAGATATTAAGTTTATATTATATTTTCTACATACACAATCAATCAATTGTTGTCCATAATAACTGACCATATAGAACTGAGCTGATGAGCTAATAAAGAACAGTAGAAATCCAATACCTTCACGATTAAGACCTTGTAGAATAGTGTAGATGACAACGCAACATGTAGTTGTTGCTGTGGAAAATAAATTGTAGGCCAACATAATGCCAAATATTTCATTTAATTCTTTATGCAGGCTGTTGAAGAGAGAGAGAGAATAATAATTGAGATAAGAAACTAGAACAAAGACTTGGATGCATGTTTTACCTGTATAAATATTGATGTTTTCGTATTATTTTGACCAAGAAATTACAATCCTTCTCCTCATGATTCCAGCTAGGACTATAATTTGCCAGCTGACGACCCAGATGGGCAAAATGCATACAGAGTTGACCCGAATGACACATCATCCAAATATCGGTGCCAAGATTAATATTCATTATAAAATGA
This sequence comes from Zaprionus obscuricornis, assembly GCA_037044475.1. Taxonomy (NCBI): domain Eukaryota; kingdom Metazoa; phylum Arthropoda; class Insecta; order Diptera; family Drosophilidae; genus Zaprionus; species Zaprionus obscuricornis. The sequence continues at coordinate 37,910 of JBAMBR010004873.1, read as the reverse complement.
CTGAAGATAAAGTCAATCAATTGACTGAAAGCGTATGAAACTGATGTCATTGATTTAATACGTTCCATGGGAAATGTACTAAGATATAGAAATTGTGCTGCGCTGCCAACAGTGAAACGTTGATGTATATAAAAACATATAGACTGAAAGATTGGTCCGATTACGACAAATGCAACAACAAAATAATAATAATAGAATCCATAGCGTGCTATACGTTGCCAATAGAATTCATTAACACGATATTCTTTACGTTCAACTTCATCACTGGGAAATAGTTCATGTAGTTTATCATTGAGCAAGCGCAAACGTCGACGATAGTATAGAAATATAATGAATTTCACATCTGAATTAAGCACAAAGAAATATACAATTCCGTAACGCATAATAACAAGCGGATTTCCAGCTAGACTTTCCCATTCGATGGTACGTAGTATTAAGTAGTACACCAAGTAAAAATGGCTAGCACAACAAGCCAAGAAATAGCCACGTGATAACAAATGCTGCCACATGGGTTTTGGATTATTTAGGAAGTCAATTCCCAACGATTTAAGTAGAATGTTTGGTATGTAGGTGAAATCATCATAGTTCCGTTGTATTTCCTTCAAGTTATTGTAGTCGTTCGTCATTTCTGAAACTTGTATATCAACTGCATAAACATATTGCGTGGGCGTCCCTTTATATGATGACAAGCGTTGTCTATCTAGCATTGGCGCGTGTGATTAATTATTAGAGACAGGTGTTATGTTAATTTACTAATTTATTATTCAAATAGACTTACAACTCATACATATATAATAATAACTAAGAAAACGTTTGTAATTTTCATTATATTAAAATTATGTTAAAAGAACATGACTTGTTAATCTTATATCGTATATCTTGAAGTTTGTATCGACGATATATTTATTTAAGCCTATTAAAACAAACGTGTTTAGATCTTGGACTTAGACAGTTCTAAATCCAATTTATAGATGACATAATTATTCAATGAATAATCAAAAGCACGCCTCTGAATTGAAATTAAAACCAACAATAACAACAATAAAAACAAAAAATAAATTCAAACCAATTAATTAAGAGAAAACAAAAAAAAAAATAAAAATAAAAATAAAAAAAAAAAACAAATTTATCTCAACGATTAACTTATGCAAATGGTTAATAAAACTTTTTGCTGCATATTGTCAAAGCTTTTGGCTAATCTGTTTAACACATTCCGCGTTCGCTTTGAAATCAAGTTTTCAAAGTTAGAAGCATAAAATTACCGAAAGCTTGTAGCTTCAAAAAAAAAAAAAATAGAGTTTACATATTGTGACCAAAACTAAAACTGAAACTTTATTGATAGCTGTTGAAGTTGTTGCCGAAGCTGATAGAATCATTGTTAGATTTTTTTTTATAAATTTAAATATACATATATCTAGAACTGGTCTATGCGATATCTACAACTTTTGCTACTATATAACAATAATAATAATAATAATAATATTAACAATATCTAAATGAATCGTTGTGCGATTTTGAATGCTTACTGAGTTTAATTTGTTAAATCGAAAGTCTTTAAACTATGTTAATTTCATACATAAACTACGATAAGACGTTTAATATGTTTGCTAATATTTTGTTTATCTGCTCATTTGACCCATTGGCTTGAATCTGTTGATATAATGTGATGTTGCTGTTAATGCTGCTGCTGCTGCTGCTACTTATGCTATTGTTGCTGCAGTTGCTCATACTTATGTTGCTGCTGCTGTTGCCGTTGTTGCTTCTGCTTCTGGGTCGAGCTGTTGCAACTGTGTTGCACTAAACTATTGTTACAGCCGCACGCGAAATGTGAAGGCCAACATTGCCAACACTAGCTGCTCGCTCCCCTGCCCTGCTCTTCCCTTGCCCCTTTCCCCTATTATAATAACATTCATTCACTATTCGCGCTTCATTCATGGCAATGTAAATATTTCTATTACTTATTTATCAATGTAATTTCTTATCTCATTGTATTATCATTTACAGTAGTTTTATTAAGTTTTAAGGTCTTTATTATTTCAAGTAAATATATTATATATAGCATTAGTATTTATTCGCATAAAGTAAAGAAGTTTCTCTAGTTTATCTCCTGGGTTTTTCTGCCTAAATTTAGAGTCGTTGCTCATCTTTCTCATATTTCGGAAAACAAATAATAAAAATTTCGAAATGAAATTTATGTTCTCGACTTGAATTTCGATTTCATGAATTTGCAATTTAATAAGAATGCTCCCTAATCAGCAGAACTCTTCATTTATATGCTAAAATCTCATTCATATTTAACTTTAGAATAATTTACGCAACCCGCCCTCAATATAAATATATATATTTTTTTCCTTCTCGTTTATTTCGGCTTGAAAAATTTGAATATCGCGCGTGGCAAGATTTCCTGTACGACTGTTGACTCTCGACTGTCTGGCGGTGGCACCTTCAACTGCTCTTAATTTCTAATTATTTATGCAAATATGTGAATAAAAACTATTTAATTTGACATTGAGATACTCTACCGTAAAAGTTGTAATAACTTTAGCATAACTTTTGATAGCAATAAATTTTCGCTTGTCCAAACGTAAATTTGACTTTGTAGTCCAACTAACTCTATGATGTAGTGACAAGATACAGGGTATACGTTTTGTATAACATATGTGACTGGCAATTTGGTTCGCTGTACCAATTTAAATAACAATCACATCAAAATTCTAAACGGAAATTAGCAAATCCGACAAAGAAAAAAAAAACAAAACTTTCAGCATCTGCTAAGATTGGATTTCAGTTGTCAATGCTATACTAAGGTAGATTAGTAGTATATACTAGGCTATATGTATATATATGCATATGTATATGTTATAAAACGTTGACCGAATATAATGATTTTTATAGTAGTCAAAAACTTAATGCTTTTGGCAAATAGCGGCACAAGATCAGTTATAAATACTGCTGTCATGTTAAGCTCTGTTACAGTTTCATTTAATAGATCAACGTTTAAGTTTGTCGAATTTTACGCGTGATTCAAAATGTCTTTGAAATTGGTAAAAAAAAAAAAAAAAAAACAAAAAACAATGAATTCTATATATAGTGCTAGTGAATAGTGTACAAGGATAACAAAAGGATATCAAATTAATCATCTATTATTTCTTTTACATCGTGTAGTCTTCCTGTTTATTTGTGCTGGCTCTCGTCCTGGTCGCTTGCAATGCACAACGTCAGACAAATCCATATCTGAATAATCCATATTATCGGGATTTATACTACAAGAATCGTGATTTGTATAATCTGCGTAGATATTACGATAACTTCTATTCACAATACAATCCATACATTGCTAGTGCTGTAGCACGCACAGTATCGCAATCAAATCAGCCTAACACCGGATCCGGAGCCTATGAATACAGTTATGAAACTGAAAATGGAATACACGGAGAAGAGAAGGGTGTACCATTCGATATTGGCTTTGGACAGCAAGAGGAACAAGTTGATGGTGCCTACTCTTATATTTCACCCGAAGGTTTGCGTGTCGGTGTTAAATATGTATCCGATGCCAACGGTTTCCGTCCCGTTATCACATGTAAGTATCAGATAACTATATTTTAGTTAATCTTATCATAACTGAGATTATCTTACAGATGATGGTGTCAATTCTGCCTTCTATGCCAGCCAACCAGCGCCAGCCAATGTTGTGATTACCAAGCACTAAGCCAGCGTAGCGCTTTCATTTATATTTTATGTATAATAAACGATAAAAATAAAAACTTAAAATAATAATATAAAATTTTTTGCTTTTTATTTATGAAAGAAAAATTAAGAAATTTTTAAGAATTAAGAAAAATTATCAACGACATGTTGAAGATTTTTTAAGATTTTTGTTCGTGAAATTATTGAAAATTCTCGAAAAAATTTTAACAATTTCAATTGATATTAAGAAGATTTCTTAAAAAAATGTTTAAGATTTTAATTCTTGAAATTATTCAAAATTCTCGAAATTTTTTTTTAAAAATTTTAATTGGGATTATGAAAATTTCATAAAAAAAATTCTCGAAAAATTTTTTTTTGAAGATTCTAATTCTTGAAATATTTAAAATTTTCAAAAAAATTTGAAAAATTTCTTCTAACTTTGAAAATGAAAATTTTCATAAAAAAAAACGTAATTTTTAGGTGATCGTTGCTGTAACAGCTTTATGCTATGGTCGTACGATCGATTTCTTTTCGACTGATATGTATTGAAAATTTATTTAAGAAAGACTCAAATAGCAATTTGGACAGTAAAAATTTCTTCTTCTGATTTGCATGTTCCGATGAAGTTACTGCACATCAAGACCATACAAAGTTTTATTTGAATTCTCGCATAGGAACATCTGTGGTTCTACCGATAGAATAGAATCAATTAGCTACAAAATGGCGAATAGCACGCGCTTTTTTATTGGCTGGTTTTAATTTATGTAAATCAAATCTAGTTTTTCTCTTGCTCGCTCATAAATATGTAGAAAGCTTTATTGAGAACTTGTCGCAAAGCTAAACTATTTGCAATTTCAGTTTAAGCACAAAAGTGTGCTTTAAATACGAGTAATAATAAAAAATAAAAGCTTAATCAATTTATTTATTAGTTAAACTTTGAAGCAATTGCAAATAATATACAATTAATGTATTTTATTACAAATCTTATATCTTATATATATATAATATATTTATATATTAACCTTTAAAAAAAATTAAATCGAGGGCAGGCAACGAATTTTGTCTGGACATTGACACTGAAATAAAATATGCAATTGATTAAAAATTAATTCAAATTATGCACTTATTTTATTTGTTTACAAAAACTCAGTACTGTAAAAGAAATTAAGCACTTTGTGTATGTAGAATATTGTATACTCTAAAAATATGTTGGAAATATGTATAAAAAAATAATTCTCGGCAATATTTATTTATTGTTTTTATTTTATCTTCTAGAAGTCAAACTATTAAATTCTTTTCACACCCAAAATTATGTGACATATTTCATGCATAACTTATATTACCTTATTGTTAGTGTATGCATATTTGTTATGGTTCAATAAACTCATTTGGTAATATTTTTTTTTTTTTAAACGGGACCCGCAGTTGTTTTGAAATCATATTTTGTCAGCGCGTCAAAATATTTTCATTATCAAATCGAACCTTGCCCTTTGTGCCAAATACAAAAGCCTTGAATTATAATTATAATAAATAATATTCAAATATTTTTAGCTCTGTCTTCAAATTATGAATATTATAAAGAAACTGTCTCTGTAGCTGTAGATAATGAATAAAAAAATCTTTTGAGTTTCGTTTTTGTTTTTTTCTTGTAACAATTAATGAATTATTTTTTTATTTAATATATAAAAATATTTTTGTTTTTCAATAAATTCATAACACAAAATTAAATAGCTTAAATTCCGATAGATATCGATAAATAAATACAATATTAACATATTCGTGGGCATGGCTATATCTTTACCCTTGTTTTTTTTTTTTTCTGTGGATTTTTTTTTACATTTTTTTTTTCGATGGCTTGTTATGGGAATGGAAGGGTTACGGGAGTTAGGTGTTAGGGGGATTAAGGGATATTAGGAATGTTTGGATATTATTATCCTTATGGCGTTTGTTTGTTTTTTTTTTTTTTGATGAGTTTAGAACACATTCGTATGTGCATGTATGTGCTCTGGCTTATTCTTGAATGATATCTCGCATACGTTCCTGTTCTTCTAGCAGTTCACGCGATTCTTCCTCTTCGGCCAGAGCCACCTCTTCTTCTAGCATGTTTATCCGTTCTTCCAGTTCGCGAGGCATTCTTTCATTATGGAACGATTTCAGTTGTTCCTTAATGTCCTTAGTCATATAGTTGATACGGAAACCGCGATGATCGAATAATGGTTGGTCACCATTTGCTTTATGCTGATCCTCCACATATTTCAGAGCACGAGCAATGGCTTCTGGAATTGGTGGTGGTGTGGGAATGTGTTCGCCTTGAGGCATAAAACCGCCATCATTGGATGCATAATTTACACGATACAATTTGCCATCGTCGCCAGTATATTCATAGAAGCCCTTAGCATGAGTACCGCCGGCATGATGAAGTTTCGCCTGCTCCTCGCCATAGATGCCGTTCTCGGTTAGGAAACTGCAAAGCGTAAAGGAGAAAGAGTTAGTTAAACACAATGAGTTTTCGGAAATTTCGTATGGAACTTACGCATGATCGTATTTATCTTGTTTACGAACTTCTTCCTGATGCAGAATCTTATGGCGTCCCTCGTCATCATAATTGAAGATAATGGGGCGTGGCGTCGTTGTTGTTGTTGTCGTTGTGGTTGTTGTGCGTTCCGTGGTCGTTGTTGGTTTCTTCGTTGTTGTTGTGGTTGTCGACTGTGTTTTGTTTGGTTCGTTTTTAGTTACGATCACATCAAAAGTTGAACAGGCTTTTCGAATGTGTGTTGTGTGTGTGTGTGTGTGTATGTGTATGTGTGTAGTATAATGTGTTTGTGTAAGTGTAGGTGTACTGTGCGAGGAGGACGTAAACATGCAGTGAGAACATGCAGTACATGCAACTCTTGGGGATTGGCAGGAACCAGGAAACGGGAATCGGGTAACTTTAAGGAGGACTTTGGAATATTACGAATGTATTGAGTTTTTATTTGATTGATTAAATGAAAGCGTGGGAATTCTTAAAATTGTCGAATGAATACTGTTGTTGTTGTTGCTGTTTGGGAAGTGTTTAGCTTTTTAGTATTCGCTCGTCTGGGAATGTGTTTGTGTTTCGATTTGTGGTTCATGATCGGGAAAGCCGTATTCCAAGCGAATTTCGGGTACATTAAATTCGGCTTTACTTACTGTGTACAGATCGTGGCTATATAACGAATGTAAATATTTATATATCATAATATTAGCAAAGGGAAATAAAATAAAATTCATACGCTTTGCTTACTTGTAGGGTCTGTCGTCATGTATATAGGGCAGATTAAGGCCCGAGTAGGGTCCATAGCCACCATCATATGGATAAGGTATGTGATGATAGACGCCGAGCTCACGATTATCGTCAACATGATGATAAGGCTGTGGCATATGATGATACCGACCTGCATTAAATATAAAAATAAAAACAAAACAAAAACAAAAGTTTTTAATTAATCTGAGAAGTAATGATAAAATATTATGAATATATGTATGGGGGGTAGTGAGTGTTTCAGTGTTATGAGTGTGTGCAAATGAATAATGTGCTTTGTTTGCTAGCACTTCGTGTAGAAGCTCAATACTACGAAATTGTTGGTTATGCTACGTTAAATATATATGATACAATTTTTAGTTAATTTTTAATACTTAAATTTAGATTATAAATTACAAAAAATATACAAATAAAATATATATACATATATAAAAAAAAATTTTTTTTACAAATTGAAATCTTCATTAGAAATTTAAATTTTTTTTAAAAAATTTTCACTTGATAAATATTCGAAAAATTTTAAGATTTAGAATTAATTTTAGAAATTTTAGAAAATTTTTCTTCTTATTTTTCAAAATTAAATGTTATGTTCATGATCATGTTCTGAATTTATGTTTCATGAGTGTGTTTTTTTTCGATTGATTGGAAAATTCAAAATTCGAAATTCAAAATTACAAATTGAAATCTTCAAAAATTGTAATTTTTTTTTTAAATTTTTACTTGAATAAATATTCGAAAAATTTTGATATTTAGAATTAATTTTTGAAATTTTAGAAAATTTTTCTTCTTATTTTTCAAAATTAAATGTTATGTTCATGATCATGTTCTGAATTTATGTTTCATGAATGTGTTTTTTTTTCGATTGATTGGAAAATTCAAAATTCGAAATTAATTCAAAATTTGAATTTTCAAGTTTTACACTTTAATGTTTACCTAAAGCTTCGTTGTAGCCCCCTTGGCCTATATTAAAGAAATTGAAATTTTTAATATACAAAATAAAAGTTATAAGTAATTTTGTTATTTCTGTTAGTGTACGATACAATAAGCTCAGCTGAAGTTTTCAGTGTAGAATACAGAATATAATAAATTTTGTTTGTCTTTTTGATTTAAACTTGAAATTTGAAAATCTTAACTTGAGCTTGAACTTTTTTTGTGTTATCAGCGATACATTAAAATTCAATTGGGTTATCGCAATGGTTATAGTTATCGTTATCAGTATAAAGCACAAAAACAAATACAACAAATACATTTTAAGCAAATGCATAAGTGTTAGTAAGTGTGTGTGTGTGTGTGGTTGTTGTTGTTGTTGTTGTGGCTGGCTCAATATTGTTGTTAGTTATTTTGGCATCATCAACATGCAGTAGACATTAGGCAGTAGGTAGTATGGCGGTAGGCGTTGTGCGATATTTGATATATCGCCACCATATCATATAAGTAACACAATTGCAATGCCGCAAATACCTTCGTTGCGTGAGCTCGGATGATAACGTCCATCATCTTGGGCATGATATTTGCCATCACTAGAATTTTGTGCTGAAACCGTATACTTGCCATTGTCGTCGACGGGTTTGCTGCGGCAGACTGCAACAAGGCCCTGTGAAAACGAAACAGAAACACAAAAAACAAAGAGAGAGAAAGAGAGAGAGAGAGAGAAAAAAAAAAAAATTTTATTTTATTGAATTATTACTTTTGGTATTCGAGACAAGATGCGAGACATGTTCACAGTTCAATTAGCCGACCGGAAGTGTAAAAGTAAAGGTAAAACAAATATCATAAATGCCAAAAAATGAACACGCGCTGTGGAACCAACAAAATTCGTTTGTTTTTTTATTTTTTTTTCTTCAATTTTGCATTCTGTTTGTCTTTAAAATTGTCTAATAAATTTTTTGATATTTTATGATATTTGAAATGTTATTAATAACGTCAAAAGATATAAAAAATTGTTATTGTTATTGTTATTGCCATGAAATTGATTTGACACTTGACAAAAGTTCACACACTGGCATATAGTGTATACATGTCGTATACTTGTTATTGTTATTCACTTTACACAAGGACTTTAATTATTCTCGTTTTTGTCCTTTACTCACCACAATCACAAAAACGCTTAACACTGATTTAGCAAACATTTTGTAAATTTTTGTTAATTATTTTTATATATATATATATATTTTTTTTTAAATATATGGAATTGATCCTTGAGTATTATCCTTGAGTAATTGCTAATTAATTATACTTTGGCACTTGAGCTTGACACTTTAGTCCTGGTGTCGTTGATGCGACTGTTGCTGCAACAGGAATGTTTGGTTACTGTTTGCGTACACTGGATTTATATAGAAATATGCCAAGTACGCAGTGAGCGCATCTCGCAACGCATATCTCGCATCGCATCGCATCACACATCACACATCTCACATCTCGCAATTCGCATCTCAAGATTACGATTCTCGTATAGCCGCCGCGCCTAAATTCTCGTTGCTCTGCTCTGCTCTGCTCTGGGAGAGGTAGTTAGCCCCATTTTCGGCTCCTCAATTTGAGAGACGTTCGATTGTTCGTCGTTCTGTTTTCGGCTTAACACAGCTTAAACAGTGCTTCTCTTCTTTACTCTTTGCGCCTGAACTGAGCTTAAATTCATCAGATCGCATCACAACTCTCATCTCTCACCTCAGTTCAATAAACGAAATCGAAACGTCTTGAGCTGCGCTCCCTTTAATTTAGACACATGACGATTTCAGGCAAACTGCTTCTTCTTATTGTTGTTAATTTGGTTATTGTTTTTATTATTTAGTCAAATTTCTTTATTTATGTATTCTCTGTTTTTTTTATTTTTTATATATATATATTTTTTTTACTCTTGAATACACTGAAGTTAACTGTTCGCTTTATTAAACGGCTGCACATTTGCCAATAATTGTAATTACAAATTAATTCAATTAAATAATTCGTATAATTTATAACAATCAAAGGCAATGCACCTTTGGCATTGATTCCCAAACGTTGTAGGTCAATCATCGATAGTCGATAATCATTGCCTCATCTAAGAAATCATCAAGGATGCTAGAGAGTGACGCATACCTCTTGATCTTGTTTTCTTCTACGTCATACGTAATTATAACTAAATTTTCCCAATAATTGTTGTTCACATATTGTGATTCATTTTTTTTTTTTATTATTTTGAAATTAATTTTTTATTATTATTGATAAGACGAAAGGTACATAAAAATTCTATAGAAATATTAATTAAAAATATATAAGAAATTGATGATGAATCTGCGCCATTAAATAGTCAAAATGAAGCATGATAAGCACAAGGTTTTCTCTGGTCATTAAGCCTTTTATATTTTTATATTTTTATATTTTTATATTTTAATTATTAATTATAATTATTTAATTTATTTAATATAATTGTTATTTAATTTTTAATTTTTATAATTATTATTAATATAATTTTCAATATCATTATTTTATGAGTTTCATTAGCATTGTCATTCTCATTATTTTTTTGAAATTATTTATTTGATATTTACTATTATTTTAATATTACATTTTTTATATTTTTTTCTTTATATGAAGTATTGATTTTTTGTTTATATTTTCCTTATATTTCCTCATGTTCAATATGAATCTGAAATCTTTACAATTTTGAGTAGTTAACTTTGAAATTGTTTCACTGTTTTGTAGTTCGATATCAAGTTGAAAAAATTTTTCAAGTTGTGGAACTGATGACAACATCGTCGTGGCAGATCGTATCCAAGACAACTACCTGGGGCACTCGGAAGCGCCATAAAAGTGCCGTAATGAAATCATAAATTAACAACATCAACGGAAACAACAACAAGAGAAGATAACAACAACAACAACAACAACAAAAAGCAAATAACAAACATATAGCGCGCGCCTGCCGCAACGCGAAATGCATTAATTTTACCCAGACTGAAGTCTGAGACCTGGGGCTTGTGGTCTGTGGTTTGAGATCTGAGATCGGAAATCTGGCGATTGGGGCTTGGTACCTTAACATATACTCGTATATAGTTTGTGTATATATAAATATGTGTATGTAAAACCGGAATTAAAAAAAATAATAATATCGAAAAATCTGATGGAGGCAGCAAAAGAAAAATGTTGACAAAATTGAATTTAATTGTCGCTTTTTGGCTGGTATGTGTCCTTAACTTGACTTAACGGTATATTAAACCTGAGGCACTAAGCTAAAAATCCAGCTGCAGTTGCTAAGCATATCTTTATGATTATTATTATTGTTGTTGTTGTTGTTGTTGCTGTTGTTATTGTTGCCGGTTTATGCGGATTAATTACAATAATAAACATAAACAGTGCTTTAAAACGCAACAGAGCAAGAATCCTGTGTAATATAGAATGGGATCAGGGAAGTTGAGATCACACTGCCAGGGAGGCAGAGGCATGTGTCTTGAGTCACTGCACTATACAAAGGTCGTCCACTGACCCCAAATACCAGAATGGGAGATATATGCAGACAGAGAGAGAGAGAGAGAGAGAGCGAGAGAGGGAGAGATATGGCGAGCACCCAACTCCAAATCGTTCCAACATTTCCGAATCGTTTTGAAATTCAAAAATAAAAAAACAAAAAAAAAAAATAAAAACTCAAAACTTGCTCTCGAATCGTGAATCATGACGCGTGTCTCGCGATTGTTTTCGAAGTTTGAATCATACTCATGCGTATACTAAAAATAATGTATATATATATATATATTATTATATATATAATTTTGTGACATTCATAAAAATCTGAAATGCATGATAAATATTTTTTAATATGCTGCTGCACTTTAATCAATTACAAGTCCAATTTGATGGAGCTGCCCAATCTCTGAATGACTTTATATGGCTTCCCGCTGAAAATGAATATGTATCTGAATCACAATTCAATCTAATTCGGCAACGGAATCAGTTTTGACATTGAACTCATTGAATTGAAAAGAATTTCACACTTTCTTCCAGGTTGAAAAGTGTGAAAGAGAAAGAGAAAGTGAGAAACAGACTATATATTAAATAGTAAGCGTTATATTTTATTTAAGGTAAACTTATAAACTATAATCTTACAGTAATTATATATATATATATAGACTATATATACATACATTTGGCATATTACCGGAACTATGTACAAATATCCGATTTATATTGTCTTTAATCCGACTAACTGTTCATAATATAGCTTAATAACAGGAACGATATTACAATGAGAATTATTTGACTTGGAGTTTTAAGGTCGCCATGATAAGCCGCCGCCGCCGCATTGCATAAATTGCCTCGACAATAACATTCCCGAACTCTTGATGAACGCATATTGCTTACTATTTCTTCAATACATCCAATTTTATAAGGCTCCTTGATTACGAATTTATGCTCGTATTGTCTTTTTATCAATTCAAATTCTTTTATTACTTGTTGTGCACAACCTCTTGATGTTAACGTCCATCTGCTGCCATCCATGAGATCAATAGATCTTGTTGTTGTTACACACATTGTTGAATTGGCACATTGTACCTTATATTTGGATGTAGAATCAAATTGTGAACATAGTTTGGGTATATAATTTGGTGTCGGATTTTCGTTTATAGCATTACATTCGTAACATTCGAGTATTCCGTCTACTGTTGCAGTTGCCGCAGCTGCTGAGACAATGCTACTGCTACTGCCGAGTGTTATAACTATTACTGTTGTAATACTTAAGATCAGTTTGAGTCGACTACAGCATATCATTATTATGTTTATTATAATTATGATAAGAAGCAACACTTGCTCTACAGCTACAAGCTTCTTGTATGAAGTCACAATAAGAACTACAAAGTTGATACTTGGAGCGCTACTAAAGCATATCACAACTCATTTAAGTTGAGAGAGTAAATTCCTCCGGAAGTCTCGAAAGCTTAATGTACTTCAGTATGCAACAAAAATATTTATACCCGGTATCAATAGCCCACAGCGGGTATAATGACTTTATGGCACAAGGAAATATATAATGTCCATATGGAGAAGTGATTTATATCATAAAGTATATATATGCATATATTCAAAATAAAACAGTTTGTCACACATTGGATTCCGGGTATTGTACAGCACATACAACAGTAGCTATGTTATTTGTTTCGGATTGAGGAATTTGTTATAAAAAAAAGGTTAATCATGATTGTGAAATAGAAATAATCGCTATTAAAACTTAGTCATGATGATTTAATTAATTTCAGCATGAGAATAATAATAATAATTATATTTAGGTTTTTCCACATAATGTTTGACGACCTCTTCAAGGTTCTTGAACACACACTTTCTCTCTCTCTCTTTCTCTTATTGTGTGTATCGTATTGTATTACTCGGTAAAAAACTTATGATTTACGGGTATTTTCAACTTGCATTTTTGCTGTTCGACCGCAATTGAAATCTTTATAGGGTGAGTATTGAATATTTAACCATAAATTGCCATTACGATGAGGCGTGGGTTTTGAAATGCTTTCATCATTTGGCTTAGTAGCCGGTTTCAAAAAATTTCATTGCAGTTGCCCGTTGAATGTGAGTTCATTTAAGTTTGTTTAATTATCACAAATCGATCTATATATATATCTATATATACATATATATATATAAATTAAATCATTGTAGAATTAGCCACCTATAAATTTTTTTCTTTTTTTTTTGAGGTTTGCGAAATGGTAGCAGAAAATTCATAAGACCAAATGCCAAATAGATGGATGACTTTGGGTAGCACTTGGTGTATGCACATTTAATTGTTTCAATTAAATGAAATGATTTGTGGCATTAATTGTTTGCATTTGTTGTTTTCAACATGGCAAATTAATTTTAACAAAATACATTGTAAACGTTCACAACAATTTCAACACAAGCCTTTGGAACAATGCAAAACAAATTGCCTGCAAGCAAAGTTTTTGTTTTCAATTTAAATTCTTAATTAGATGCAGAAGCAGTCGCTCACATATATAGTATCAACTTATAACATATGTATATATATATATATTAGCTATATCTTTGCTATGTGAAAGTTCAAAGCACTTTTGCGGCAACACGATACAGTTATAAATTTGACGAGTTGCCACATTTGATGCTTATCTTTAGGTGCTAAATAAATTTAAATATAAATGTTTTTATCTCAACTTGAATGTTATCTGGTATTTTATGAGATAAATATTAATATATTATCAATATATTATAAAATAAAAAGGAAAAATCCCATCTAAATAAATTCACAGCTTCACAGTGAGTGTGAAACTTGTGAAGTGTTTATTATTATAGTGTGTGTGTGTGTGTGTTTGTTTGTGTTTCTGGTCTTGTCTTGTCTTGCACTGTGCTGTGAGCTCAGCTCAAAGGAATTTCGCAATATTTTGTATTTTTATTTTATGTAAAGCTAAGTTCAAGGTTGACTCAAGGGATACTTATCTACAGCAGCTACAGTTGCAGATATATATATATATATATTTATATAGATAATAAAATCTTCTAGGCGCCAACGCAAAAAAAAAGCAATTAAAAAACTGATTGAACAGAAGAGGAAAAAAAAAATAAACGTGAAATATTTTGTATATTTTTTTTTTTGGCGCCAGTTTCGATTTTTGTATATTTTGCGGCCAATGAAATACGAATTTTGCATTTTTTGGCATTTGTCATTCGCAGGTGATGATAATTTGTGCACAGGTAGCAGCAGCAGCAGTAGACGCTGAAAACAACAGAAAGACAATGAAAGAGAGAGAGAGAGAGAGGAAGAAGGGGAAGTGTAAGGGATATGGCGGTAATACAGAGGCGAGTCGAGCAATTTGAACTTAATTAATTGCAAAACACCAAATTACGCACGATTTGGCTTGAAGCTAAAAACTCAACTGCTTTACACATGTCTTTCAGATAAACAAAGGTATACAGATATATATATATATATATATAGATATATACAGATATACATGTTCATATTTTTTGTTTATTTTATTGTTTTCATAAAGATTCCAGGCTAAAAAAAAATTTACATTAGCAACAACTGGTTGTTTTTTTTTTTTTTTGTCATGTTTTTATATTTTTTTATTGTTTGTTAAACTTGTTGTTGTTCTTCTTACTGTTCTTATTGTTCTACGGTTTTACATCAACAATACACGTTTAAACAATTTATAACAATAATTTAGTATGGAAACTACCATAGAAATTTATAGCAATATCCCAAAACTGTCGCAGTCTTCATTTTATGATCATCAAAATTCAATTTAATTGTTTGTTTGTTTTTTTTTTAGGTTTAGTTTAGGTTTAGGTTTAAATTCAATATTTAAAAGCATTTCAAGGTTTTACACACATTTTATTGATATTGATTTTGAATTTTTGGAATTACAAAATGAAGCTTCAGCATTTTGATTTGAACTAGACAATAACTGTGACTGCAAGGCAAAAGGTTAATGCTTCAAAGACTGAATCATCGCCTCAGCTTCACCTCAGAGTTCAAAGTTAAAAGTTAAAGTTCGATTCAAGCTACTGACTTCTTGAGGGCGTACATATTTGTGATTTTTTTTTTTTTGCGATTTCGCTTTCAATTTCGCATTGAGTTCATATTCAAATTTTGTTAAACTGGACGATGATTGATGATTGATGAGTGTTGACCACAGTATGTGAGAGAATTGCCAGTGATTGATCATCAGTTATTATTATTATTATTAATTCTCATTAAGACAAATGATCGCTTTATTGTTTATTATGGGCGTTAAATTTGATTTAAACGACACTAATTATCTTCAATCCTATCAAATCCGATGAAATGTTAACAAATTGCCCCGCAGCGGAAATTGAAAGTTAAAAAAAAAAATAAATAAAAAAATGTATAATAATTTTGTATAAAATTATTATTTTTTTTTATTTTTTTGCTTATAATTCTTGATTCGTAATTCATCTGCTTTCTAGAACTTCCGACATATGTATGAAGAATATCCGAGATGTTTTCAAGACGATTAAAATATATTTATAAGGTGCGGCAGCTTAGCTTGGAAGGAGATCAACTTTATAGATTATATGATCATTTCATTCATTTTTTTTTTCCTATGTCACAAAATACTTGAAATTTACTGAGTTTAAAATTGAAATTCTAAAAGTTTTTAATAGAAATACATGCAGAGATGCTTAAAGCCTATTGATGCGTATCAGAGTGCATACTAAGACATTCTACTAACATAACAACAACAATTACTTGATCATTTTCATATCATACACTCGACTATCTCGATAACTTACAATTATAGAGTTAAGATTTTCTGTGATCGAAATAGTTTATATTTCTATTTGCTGTCATTCAAAAGGTCAAAAGCAATTGGATTGTAGAATAAATACGATGAAAAACAAGTTGCAAGGCGTCAGGTTACTTTAACGCCACTTTATAGCTTGTTAGTATGCAAAGAATTTCCATTAGCAGCAACTACCGAATAGGCCGAATGATAATTAAATAATTATACGTTGACATCTTCATCATAAAACTAGACACTTAATTATCTACACATCCCACAATGTAAGCGCACAATTGAAACTAACCTGGCTAGTGATTGAATTGCCAACAGTTAAACGCATTCAGTTAGTCGAAATGTACAGAAGTTTGCTTTGCATTGCTTTGCTGCTATTATTGACATGGTTTTGCCTTGTCAAAGGATTAGCTCAGCAAGAACAACAGCAAGAGCAGGCTTCATTGCCAACTGTAGCACCTAAACCTGGACACTATGTGCATCAATTGCATGGTGCTGGCGGTTGGTATATGCCCGATAACAGTGGTAAATATCGTCACGATCCACGACCATATGATGGCGGCTATGGTGATCGTGGTCAACCTTATGCGAATGATCTGCGCGGCATCTTTAGACAAGCTGAGGAACAATTGGCTGCCAGTGTGCAGGAAGCCAATGAAGAATTTGCACTTGGACCACGTGATCATCTGCGTTTTATGATCGATTTCAATTATAATGGCACTGGCTGGCAAATTATACAATTTGAATGGGTTCGCGATGGTGATGGTACAAGCGCAGATCAGCGTCAGTTTAGCTATGTTAATGAGAATAAGCTCTGGGAAACAGAAGCTGCAGATGCTACACATGCACATGCGCAGGCAGCACAGCCATATGAGTATCATCAGCCACAGGAAGATGTAAATTGTGCAAATGCACAACACGTGGCTCAACCGCAGTGGACAAAGGATAAATCTCAGATCAACACCGAGCAAGATGTAAGTTTCTACAGGAATATGCTAAATATATTCTATATAATTCTGTTCATTTTTAACTCTTTGCAGCCTGCCAAGGTACAGTCGACTATCAACGAGGTACTCGAGTATATTCAACAGCGCATTCTGCCCAGAATTAATTAAAGCTATACGAAAATCTATTGTAAAAACTAATGAAATAAATGTTTATGTATATATTTTATTTTTAATTAATTTTTTTTTTTCTATATATATTTTTTATATTTTTAATAAATGCTTCAAAACATTTTTGTAAGTAACCAAAAATATATATTTTGAATTTAATATATTTAATAATATATAAAAATTGTTTAAAGAAAGATTTTAAGCTAATTTCAAGAGTTTAAAGTATTACATCTGTAAATCTATAATTTATTCCAGTTATTTTCTCCAAAACATTTTCTTATACATTTTTAATAACTCATTTATTTAACGAAACTTGAAACAACAAATATTGCTTAAACTTATGCTTACAATGCACCCTGAGCCTTCAAGTAAGCCAAGAGCTTGGGAATATGCTCCGGCACCTTGGGAATATGTTCCCCTACAGGCACAAATCCATTCTCATCGGCTGTATAGTCCACACGATAGAGCAAACCATCATCGCCAGTATAATGATAGAAGCCAGTGGAGCGCAGTGCATCGCCTTCAGTTTGCTTCTCAATACGTCCAGATTCCTCACCCAAAATTCCGTTCTCAGTCTCATAGCTGAGAGGAGAGGTTAAAGTTAAGCTACATATGCTAAGCAGTATCTTATGCATTATACTTACAGATAGTTATAGCCATCGGGTTGGACTTGTCCTTCTTGACGCAGAATAAGAAAGCCGCCTTTACCAACACCAGTACCAGTTCCTTGAGGCAAGTTTGGACGTTGATCTACAACAACGGGTACAACTTTACGTGGCGCTGCAGCTGTAGGACGTGGCTTGAGCGCGCCAGCGCCAGCACCAGCACGGCCATTGGCATTAGCACCGTTAGCGCCGCCAGCACCCTGAGCATTAGATGCGCCACCACCACCACCACCACGTCCTGCACCGCCACCAGCACCAAACTTATCCTTGCTGCCCTTATAAGGATCATTGCTGCCCGAGTAGTCGCCACCAGGACGATTATCATGCAAATATTTGTTATCGACATGCACATAGCGTCCATCGTTTCCACTATAACGTCCATCATTGCCACCACGATAGCGTCCATCGTTGCCTGGCACATAGCGACCATCACTATTGGAAGCAGCTTGATTCCTTACAATAGATGTCACTTTCGGTGGAGGACGATAGCGACCATCGTTTTGGGCCAGCGCCAGTGTAGCGCAGATTAAAAGACAAATCTAAAATTTCAAACAAATTTCGTTACATACGAATTGTCCAAGAGGATTATTAAGCACGCAACTTACCGTTAGACGCAGCATAATGGTTAATCAGTAATGATTAGTCTAAGCTGTGATCAGAGCTTTATATATGAGATTCGTTACGCCCACCACAGACGGAACGGAAGACTCACTCGTTCTCAGTAGTAAAATAAAAAAAATTGTGCTATGGCTAACAGCCTAACTGACTAACCTGGCTAACTAGCTAACTGACTAGTCTTGTTAACTAGCTAGTTAGGCTGATGCTGGCAATGTCGGAGTTGATCGGACAACTATTTGCAAAGCACTCAAAACTAGAACTATAAAACATTGTGATTTACGATGCGTTTACTTCATATTTTCTGGATGGCAAAAACTCCAAAACAGACGGATGGGTCATTCTTCTTATGAAGAGCAAATGAATTAATTTTACGATTATCGTCATCGTCATCGACACGGAAACTGATGCCATGACATTTCTTTTTTATTGCTTAGTTTTTTTTGGACTAGCCGGACACAAAAGAAGCAATTTAAATTAGCTCACAGTTATAAAAACCTGTTGGCGTATAACTTTTCCTATCAGCCTGAAATTATGCAATGGTTATTTTTCATTGACAAAATGTATTATTTATGTGTAGATAACAACTGCAACAGATAATGCTGTAGAAGTGAAATAGTGCGAAAGGTAAAAGAAGAAGAGCAGTAGAAATATAGTAGAAGTGTAGGAAAAGTTTAATAGAAGTAGAAGTGGCAGTAGTAGAAGTGGAAGTGGAAGTTGTAGAAGTGCAGTAGAAGAATAATAAAAAGTAGCAGAAGTGCAATATATAGTATAAGAATGGTAGAAAATAGTAG
Organism: Zaprionus obscuricornis; assembly: GCA_037044475.1. NCBI lineage: Eukaryota > Metazoa > Arthropoda > Insecta > Diptera > Drosophilidae > Zaprionus > Zaprionus obscuricornis. The sequence continues at coordinate 18,497 of JBAMBR010004873.1, read as the reverse complement.
AAAAAATTTCATTTAAACTACAATTGAATATAAGAAAGAACAGTAGAAGAAAGTAGCAGAAACTCAAAGTCAATTAGTCGTAGATGAATATTAGAATTTCTCAATTTCACAAATAATTAAAAACAAAAACATAAACAAAAAATATTTTCGATTACACGATTAGTTTTTAATTTTGCATCTATAAAGGTTTTTTTTTATATATTTATGGTTTTTATGTACAATGTGTGGAATGTGCTTTGAAATGGAATTCAAAATTTTTCATAACGAACTTTTGATATTATTTGCTCTGTCTGTTCTCATCATTATCATCATCATCATCATCATCATCAACATCGGCGCTGTCCAAGCTCGTTTTGGGGGAAATACTCGTGATGAATGTCTAACCTCGTCGTGCAGCAAAGCCGCCGCCGCCGCCTTGTTGCTCAGCCGGCGCTGGTGGAGCTGTTGCTATGTAATCCAAGGCCCTCTGTATGGCTGGTGGTATGGGCGGAGCTGTGGGCAGATGATCGCCCTGCGGCTGAAAACCATTCTCATCTGCCACATAGGTAATCCGTATGGGTGTGCCATCTGGTGCAGTATAAGAGAAAAAGCCCTGTGCGACCTATGGAACAACAACAACAACAACGTTGAAAAGATCAGTTGCAACTAATTACAAGTCTAACAACAACAATTTGTCAGCAATGTTTGAGGGCAATTTCGTGAGGTAAATTTTATATTGTTGACTGTCTGTCGTTTGTCGTCTGTCCTCGTCGCTATTGCCAAATGCCAAATGGTTGTTGAGACTTCAAGTTGTTAGGTACTTAAAACTTACCGGTCCTGCATTGTCGGTGCCTGCATTCTTGAGATAACCCTCCTCCTCGACATTGATGCCATTCTCTGTCTCATAACCATATTTATAGGAGCCATCGAAATTCACTTCTTGCTCCTGCCGTAGAATCTTAATCGGTTCCGTAGCGGATCCTTGTGGTAACGCATGTGTTAAACATAGCAGCAAAGCTGCAACAATTAGTAGCTGAAGAATAGATGATGAAAATATTAGAAGAAGAAGAAGTCTGAACGAGGATTAAGTATCTCATTTAGTTACTCACTAAATATTGCATGAGTTTTAATCCTTGTTTATGTTGAGGGGCACTAGATGCGGCTAGATGGAACCTGTCGGCGTCGTCTCGACTTGTAACTGTGGCCAGCAACGACAAAGGTTTGCATATTTATAGCAAAACTTGAATTAGTGGCACAACATTTGGCTGCTTGAACTTTACAGTTTGGCTCTTTGCCACGCTTGCAACAACAGGCAAGTAGGCAGAAGGCAGGCCAAAAGGCAGCAGCTGGAAGCTAGCTGCAGCAGAAGATCAGCAGATCAGCCCACCACAATAACAACAACAATAGCAACAACAAGACCCAAACATCAAGCTTGGCCATTGATGAGTGCATTTAGCATTTCGCAGATGCGCACACAGATCACAGAAGCCATAGACTCCACCAGACTATTCGAATGATTAGATCTTCTTCAACCTCTTTTTTTTCTTCAAGTGCACATTGTTATTCGCGTGAGTCTATGAATAAAATTCGCAATTTGTCGAGTGATTAGTTACAAAAAAATTTAAACATGCTCAGCGTCAGTTGAGCAAATCATCATTCAAAAATAATTCAAATATTTTAAATAATATTGATATTTTATTTTTAAATATTAGCAAATATTAAAAATTATATTTCAAATAAAATATTAAATAAAATTAATATTAAAAATTAAAAACTATAAAAATAATAAGAAAAAATGTTGTTTAATTTAAAATAAAATTAATAGTTGAAAAATAATTCAAAATAATTTAAATATAAATAATAAATTATAATAATAATAAAAATTAATATTTAAAATATTATAAAAATTAATTTCTTAATGGATTTTGAAACAGCAACATGTATAAATAATTGAAAAACTTAATAAAAATTCATAAACGAATTTGAAGTGTACATATTTCATGGCAGTTCATTAAAAAATATTATTTTTTTGCATAATAATTTGACACTGCTTTAACCGCAAAATTGTAGGAGGAATATTTATTCACACGAGTTGCAGCAGTGCAGATAACTATAATATACATACATATGTATATACTTAGTATATAAACTTGTATTTTGGTCAGTTTTGATGTAGAATTAAACTTGTATCGTGGCATTCAAAGAACACGTATTGCATTTCAAATCAATTTGTCAGCTACATTTTTAGACATTTAACATTAGCTTTAACTCTGTTCTGAAGATTCACAGTCGTCGAAGCAGCGAAGAACAAGACATGATTAAATTGCGCAACTCTTTACCCGCCTTCATCCCCTTTCGCACTATATGCAATGCTCTTCACTGTAGCATCAAATCAAGTGAAGGCGGTAACGGCATCATCATTACACGATCACCATTATACGATTACCATAGCTGCCACGCCACCTGACCATGATCATGTCTAGCTGGTTGTTTTACTGTCTGTCTCGTTGCCTCTCTATCTCTTTGTCTTTTCGTCTCTTTGTCTTTTAGTCTCTTCATCTGTCCATATGTCTATTGACCTTTGTTGGAGGTGGCATGCGGTTAGATTTCGAGCTACAAAAAAAAAACTTCGATCGTGCTCAAAGGGAGGCGCATATATTGACCAAAGGCGTTAATGAGTCCAACATTAAGAGGTGAGGGGAGGGTCTAAGCGGTCAAGAAAATAAATCTGCGAACTGTAAATGTCAATTGACAAGATATACAATAATAATATAATTTTGATTTTTTTTTTTTTTATTTTCTTTGTATAAATTTATTTTTTATTTTGTTATCTAAGATAAATATTTTCACATTTTAACGAAACAATTCATGTTTAAAATTTTGATGACGTGACAGCTGCATGTGCGGGGACGTGATATAATGTTACTCCAAATCTATTATAAATCTATCCAGACTTCTTGTTGAAGAGCAGCGATAAAAGTTGCTGCTTGAATGGTTTTTGAGTTGTCACATCGGTTGATGTATAAGTGTCGTAATAGCTTGTCGGAGAGGTATCAGAGTAATCATAGTCCGAAGATGTTGGTGAACTCAAACTGTCTAATTCATTTTCAATCTCGCTAATCAATTCATCAACGGTAGTATTTGTTTGGCCCATAACTGCAACCGATAATGTTACGACGAAAAAGAAAACAATTAGGAATTTCATTTTACTGTTTTTTTTTTTGTTATTTTTCGTTTGACTGTTGTCCAAATTGTTGCTCAGCTCGAAGTGCGTCTTTCAATGCTTCATGCAATAGTTTTTATACTAAATTCTTGTAGAAGAAAGTAATGAATGAAAGCTGCGCAGCTTACAGCTATTACAACAAAGTATTGTGTTTACACAAATGTTTCTACTACTTTTCAATATATCAAAAGAAAATTGTATTGCATTTTTTTCTTACACATATTTAATATTTATTTAGAGTATATTATGAAATGTTTTTCTTGTACTTCTTTGTTTACATCGTTTGTTCTTTGAAGAAGATGGGCGCAATATATGTAGAAATAAACATGTTGCGTCTGATGTAAATAAAAAAACTAACGGCATTTTTGTTTTTGTTTTTTTTAACATTTTATTTAATTAATTCTTACTTTATTTTATTGTTTATAGTTAAACGCACCTTAATATACATATCGATCATATGATGCTGGCCATTCCATGGCATGCACAAAATCTGGCAAATCGGCAATAAATTTTTTACTCAATGCATCTCTTTTATGATTTTGGCTAAGATAATGGCCCGAAATGCCAATTTCCAAAACAGGTTCATCAAATTTACCATTTGTTTTCTGCAATTAAAATAATACATTAGTTATACATATATATATATACATATATATAAGATCTATTCCACTCACTGTTAGCTCTATATGGAATATAATTGGTGCATCATTGGCTGCCCATGCAAAGAATATATGATATGGTGGCTTAAAGGTGAATGGTTTATCCAACATGCCACGCAAGAAAGACCAATCGATTATTTTGCATCCGTCATAGGGTTGCAAGAATATGCTCATACGCGCAGGACCTGTTAGCTTGAACGAGTATCGGATCGTGAAACCATCATCGAGCACTATTTTTTTGAGCAATTCGAGTTTTGTGGTGCCAGGAATTTCAACAATTTGCTTACGTGGCAACCAAAGTGCCTGACGGCGATCCTTACACCAGCGATGATTGAAACATGGAATGCCACACATCATGCGTGTATCACAATCACCTTTCACACCAATCAAACCTGTGAGATTCATTTTCTCAAGCAATGGCTGTTCCGAGCGACGATCTTGTGGATCAAAATAGTAGCCAGAATCTTCTAAACTCAATGTATTATTATATTCATAGAATCTGCGATGTACTTGCTGTTAAAATGAAACAAAGAATTTATCTACAAATATCTCGGAAATCTTAAACAAGTTATTAACTCTTACCAGAAAGTTGACACGCATCACATTTGTTTCAGCACGATAAGGGAAACCAACATTTGATACAGATATCATGCAGAATATAAAGGTAATTAGTGTCAGGCCACCAATCATACAATTGGGTCGTCGGAAAATGTTTATAAGTGGCGCCTACAGAAAGTAAAATTTTTATCAAATATAAGCCATAGAAACCCCACTTGTTGAGCTTACCACAAAACCCCAGGCTAGTATAGTGCCCATGGCACAGAGCAAGGCAATAAGCATATCTGGATTAACCTCAACGCCTTTACGTGCTGTCATTGGAATAACAATGACAAGGAAAGTATGAAATAGATAGCTAAAGTAAAGGAATGGCAATATTTGGCAGATGCACATCAAAACAGACCAGAAATAACCTAAGGGGGTAACAAAATTATAAAAAGTCTTAAAATAAAAAGTATTAAATGCTATGACCTACCGCGATCATGTAACTTCGTCAGCAAGTTAATGCATAGGGAGCCAACATAGAAGAGCAGCGAGATCATTAAAATATAAGCACTACGTAGACTAACGGCAGTTAAGATAATGCACAGCAGTGCCAAAAATATACAATGGGCGTGGCCAGCCATTTGTAAATGATATGTAGATGGAATTTTCTTCTAGACAACGTTAAGTAAACATAATTAGCATATGAAATATCAATGATTATATAAATACATACGTTCGGTTTCAGGGTGAAGTACAGTGTGAAGGGTAGCACAAGTCCAATAAGTGAAGGGCAAATGTGTAAGCCGATAAGTAGCCACGAGTTGGCTAAGTAAGTCATAGTGCGATCTCCGGCATCATAAAGAACTGACATGAGTATTGGCAATCCCAAGGCCAGTATAAATCCAGCGATTTCCAAGAGGAATACCATGCAGAATGCTCGGAATACGCTACCATAGCGCAAATGTGTTATCTTGCTTATACGCCAAAGTGAGACACAGACCAGGATAATTCCACCAACGGAGAAGCAAATATTGAGTGCAATTCCCGTTGATTCCACATAGTAAACGAAGAATAGACCTAGGAAATCAAAAAACACAGAGTGACCCTCGGAGTGTGCCTAATATGATGTAATAAAGATAAAGTTAAAAATAATGATAAATACGCCCAGATTTCTTATCAAGATTGAATGATAAGCGAACCTACCTCAGTATCGCGCATTTCTTCTGCGTTACTAATGCTACGAACTAAAGACAATAGATTCTCTCCAGTATTCTGTATTGAATCTCGGGAGATAACTGCAAAACGATCATATTTGGTATGATAGACAAAACCATTAAAGCATCCAGCCATATCAAGACCTATAAGAGAAATTTAAGATATTTATATTTTGGATATATAGAATTGTTTAAATAACAAACCTGGCACTGGACCAAAATCACGAAAGATTCTAAAGTCAGTATCGGAGGGTATTATGCCAGCCTGAAATATCTCCTCGGCCATTGTTGTGGCAAATGGATGTTTGGCGGCCTCTCTATAGTGCTGCAATCAAGTGAAAGTTAATTGGGATTTTTTTTTAACATTATTAGATAAGTTCGCGATAAGATAAATGTGGTAATATCAAAGTCATAAATGCGAATATACTGCAATGTCTACGTGAGTTTGAAGAATTATAAGCAAAGAGTTTTTTCTCTTTTTAAAACTTACACGCATTAGCCATGGATGTTTGGGACCACCTTGGAAGAGAATCTCACGTCCGCCAGCACCAGCTGAATCCAAATTAATCAATGCCCTGAAAAGTAGAAAAGTTAAAGTAACAAATTTATATTAGAACTTACAAAAATTGACTTACTTGCAATTGGGCGACCATTTGTGCTGTGAGATGAAGGCATGCGAACCCTGCAATGGTTGCTCTTCGGCACCATTGAAGAGAAAGACAATCGGATGTTCAAACTGTGCTTCAGATATGACCAATTGACGCATTACCTCCAACATGGCAACAACCATAAAGCCAGCATCACCAGTACCCACACTGCCCGGCTTAGTATCATAATGACTATTGATAAGTAAATACGATGTACTATTGGAATTTCTGGAGCTCAACTTGACAATTACATTTTGCACTGCTTGATACATGTTGATCATTTCCCAATGTAAATATGCACCAGATGCCTGTTGTACATCTATCTCTAATTCGTAGAGATCCTTACGCATCAGACGACGTATAATTTCAATTTCATTTATCATAAATTCAACCATTGTTTTTTCATTCATCTCATCTCCGACAATTTTAGGACCCATTTCATCCAATTTTAATAGAATTTGTTGTGCACGTTCTGCAACAAATTCACCGGGTTTTTTAGCCTCATCATCTATTTTAACACCTTTTGGCAATGAATTGAAGAGTGGAAATACCACTGCAAAGAAGAGTGCAACCCAAAATAGTACAAAACCTGGCGCATAAAACCATGGCAATTTCTTCACACGTTTATCCTTGGCCATAAATTCAATTGGTAAATGGCTTTCATTCATATTTGTATCCTAAATTTTCGAAAAAAAATAAAAATAAATAACTTGTTATATGTATATTATGTGAACATTATCTAATTTCATTCAATTTCAACGCCTCCTACATCTTGTTCCTTTTCGTCCTCTAACTGGTTAGCTTTTTCCAACACTTCGTTATCCATTTCACAGCAAATTCTCTAACCGACTAAGAAATCTTCACGCTGATTTCTCAAATTTAAAGCAAAAATGTTTTTTTTTTTTATATGGCCTGGGGGTACGATATGCATATATGTATATTCTTATCATTACAACTCCCATATCTTTAACTATAACTTTATGTGCGCGTAGCCATAATTTGTATCCATATACTATATATGTACAGTCTATTGATAAAGGATATACGATATCTATAGTTATTTATAATCGATCTAATCGCAAATTTAACGGCCTTCATATCAATGTCAAAATATGTTTTGTATAAATCACTTCTATTACACTTTGGAACTCGGTTGAGGTTCATGTTCAGTTGCTAAGTGATTGATCTCAATGATTATGATTATGGAGGCTATAGTTCTTAATAAGGTGGATTTATTGATTCTACTACTTCGCATCTGGTAATATAATATTCTTATCTTTTATGATTTAAACTAACCGCAACTCAGTGAACTTATGGTTGACAATCTTTATTCTATAATTAAAGATAAGTAATTTTGTGCAACTAGATATAACAAGAAAATCTTCTATATTTACCAAGAAAACAATATCATAAAATCTTACAGCAAAACTTATATTTTATTTTAGTATATAAAACGTTTATAGAGCGTTGGCCACTCCATCACATGAACAAAGTCTGGAAAGTCAGTTATAAACTTAAGGCTAGTCGCATCGCGTTCATAATCATAGCTAACATAATGCCATGCTACGCCCAGTTCAAAAATAGGAACATCAAATTTACCATCAGGTTTCTATATAAAAAAAAAAAAATAAATTTCAGTTATGTAAGAATTATAATTTATACATTTAAGTCTAAACTCACTTCAAAATCAATATGAAATCTCAAAGGAGAGTTATCTATGCCGTAGGAGAAAAATATCTGATAGGGTAACGTATAGTCATTCGGTTCATCCAGCATATTTCTAATAAACGTCCAATTATGGACACTTACACCATCTAGTGGTTGTATAAACAAACCCATATGTGGTGGCCCACTTAATTCGTATTCATAACGTACTTTTGTATTATCTAAGATTGTTTTGCCCAGAAGAATTAGAGAAGCAGTACCTGGTACTTTAATCTCCTCATCTCGTGGCAACCAACGGCCAGTAGTGCGAGCTTTGCACCAACGATGATTAAAGCAAGGAACTCCGCACATTAAATAATTATTACAATTATCAGCTATACTATAAAGACCTGTCAGATTTACTGAACTATCCTCGAGCGGATGGTTAAGACGTCTGTCCTGGAAATCAAAGTAATAACCAGAATCACTTAAGCTCACACTACCATCATATTCATAGAAAATTCGACGCACATGCTGTAAAACAAATATAATTTGTAGAAAAAATATTATTTTGTCATTTAATAATATTTAGACTTACCAAGAAGTTAACACGCATTACGCTGGTCTTGGCGCGATAGGGAAAACCAACATCAGAAATGGCAATCATGCTAAATATAAAGCTGATAATTCCCAGGGAAAGCATTAAACATTTAGACCAGCTAAACATGTTTATAAGTGGACTCTATACCAAGAGAAGTTTTACTATTAGAATATAATAGATTCTACATATATTTCATAACTTACCACAAATCCTAAAGCAAAGAAAGTGCCAACAGCGCATAAAATTGCAACTAAAAGATCAGGATTTATGGAGCTGCCATTGCGTCCCATCATAGGTATAAAAACAGTTAAGAACATGTAGAAAAGCGAACAAAAATAAAAGAATGGCATCAACTGTAACAGTTCTGTGATTAGCACCCAATAATAACCTGCGAAATATAATTAATAAAATTAGTTACAAGTATTTTTTTTTAATAAATAAAATCTTCAATTTTACCTCGATCGTGAAGTGAACTTAAGAGATTTATCAATAACGCAGCAGAATAAAAGAGCGTCGATATCATGCAGAGATATGGTGTACGCAAACTAATTGCCGTCAGTATAATGGCAATCAGTGACAGTACAACAGAATGGGCGTGCAGACTCATATGTAAATGATAGGCATGGCTGATTTGCCGCTGAAAAAAGTATATGAAATATATAAGTATATTATCAATAAAAGATCAAATTTTCTTACATTCTTTCGGAAACTATAATAAAGAGTTGTGGGCAAACTAAGTCCTATGATAGCGGGACAAATGAAAAGTCCAATCAATAGCCAAGTATTGGTGAAGTAAGTGAGTGATCGATCGCCGGCATCGAAGAGAACTCCCATCAGCAACGGCAGGCCGACGCAGAGAATCATGCCGAGTACATGGAGCGCCAAGAGTATGCCAAACCAAGCATATATCTTACACAATGATAATTGAGATACACGTGACATACGCCAAAGAGAAATGCCAACAAGCAGTAAACTGACTACAGCAATGCAGCAATTGAGAATTATACCCATGGTTTCCGTATAAAAGACAAAGAACAAGCCCAAAAAGTCAAAGAATACAGCATGTCCTGCACTATGAGCCTGGAGTTTAAAAAAAAAATTATACAGAAGGAAGAGATAGCAATAAATTTGGTTAACACACCTTAGTGTCATACATTTCGCTGGCATTAGCAAAGGCTCGCACCAAGGGTAAAACATTTTCGCCTGTATTCTGCAGCGAATCACGAGGAACTGCATCAAAATTGTCGAATATTGTATGATAGACATAACCATTGCTAACCTGTGCCATATCCAAACCTATAGATAGCATATAAAATATATAATTAACCATATTTTAAACTATTCAAGTCATTCACCTGGCAAATTTCCATAATCGCGAAATATGCGAAAATCTGTGTCGGATGGCAATATGCCAGACTGAAAGATTTCCTCGGCCATTGTTGTGGCAAACGGATGTTTAACATTATTTCCATAATACTGCAAAATATTGAATATTTTATGGCATATTTTATTATATTATTCACAATTTCACAAGTGCCATAAACTTCCGCATACCATAAATATCAGAGTAAACCAGACTATAGAAATATTAATCGTACATATTTATATAAGAAATCTTACTCGCATTAGCCATGGATGATTTGGACCGCCTTGGAAAAGTAGATCACGTCCACCGCTACCAGCAACTTCCAAATTGATGAGAGCCCTATATATAGTTTTTAATAATAATAATTAAATTATTATTATACTCGTATAAGTTGCAATATTTAATTACTTGCAATTCGGTGCCCATTCGTGTTGTGTAATGAAGCCATGCGAAGCCTGTAACGGATTCTCTTCGGCACCGTTGAAGAGAAATACAATCGGATGTTCAAAGATCTGTTCTGAAATTGACAATTGTCGCAATACCTCAAGCATGACAATAACCATGGTGCCATCATCACCAGTACCAGGACTTGAAGGTTTCGAATCGAAGTGACTGTTGAGCAGCAAATAAGATTCACTCGTTGATCCCTTCGTGCTCAATTTAACCACCACATTTTGTACACCTTGATACATATTAACCATATTCCAATGCATATATGCACCCGATGGCCGCTGTATATGCACTTCCAGCTCATATAGATCGCTTCTCATCAATTTACGTACATGTTCTACTTTTTCCAGTAGAAAATCAACAGTTTCCACCTCATTGGCAATACTTCCGACGACTTTGGGACCAATGCTATCATATTCCCTTAACACATTCTGAGCATGCTCTGCAACAAATTGGCCCGGCTTTTGCAATTCCTCGGCAATTGTTACGGCCTCCGGCAAACGATTGAAGAGCGGTATTACCACAGCGAAGAGTAGAGCAAGCCAAAATAATAGAAAAGCGGGTGCATAATACCATGGAATTTTTACATTTCGTTTTTTAGGCGCTTTGAGAACATTAACAAGTGCAATGTCCAATTGTACATCCTCAGGTCCCTACAATATAATAAAAATATTATTATCTATATTGCAAAAATTTGCAAAAAAAAAATTCTATTACTTTCATGTCTATTGTGTTAAGGGATATTTTTAGCGTACGCTTTCTTTGCTGATCAGCGAAAGACTAATTTGTCTATAGTGATTAGTTCAACTTGATGGTTTTTATCGACACTGGTTGGCACTTGCAGTCTATAAAGATAAACACCAAATACTGTGAAAAAAAAAACAACTTTAATTTACTTTGTGTTGAACACAATATATATATAAACATACGTACATATGTACATACATACATACATCTATACATGGATGTGTGAGTATGTAATATTGTTGCCATGTTGTGGTCAAGACGTAATTAATATCCAAAGTAATAAATTATTAGTAATACTTATGTCGATATCAAACAATTGAAAAAGTTCGCAAATTGTTTAAAACTTATTATATTTCTATACTTTCACAAACATATAATAAACATTAAAATCGTTGACTTAACCGCAGGCTAAAGTGTGAAATCTGTGGGAATATGCCAAAATATGTACACACTGGCACGCTTAAGCTGTGGAAAATCAAAACAAACTATGAGTAGGCGGAAACCTCGGCTATTTATTTGTTTACTTTATCAAACCATAACATTTTATTACCAAATTAATAGTCCTACGGTATTATTTAATGACACAGTGATAAGCCGTAATAAATGAAATGTGTGAAAATTTGTTGAACGTAGATAAATACTGATAATAAGTCATATTTAAAGGGTAAATATTTAATATTTGTATATTGTAACAAAATTGTAAAAAATAATGTACTCCGAAGTTGAAATATTCTTTAAAAGACTCAGAGAATCTGCAAATATTAATATTTGTCTCTATATACCTCATCATTTTATTAAATTTGAGTAATTTATAACGTATTTGTAAGTGACACAGAAAAGCTATGATTTATTTACCACGGCGTTGTTTTTCTGCATCTCATTCTGTTAAGTAAGCAGTGCCATTTCGAGTTTAACATTGTGAGCTGTGCGTTAACATAGCGCAGTTTTGCAAGCACAGAACTGAAAAACAATCGATGGTGCGTTAAGTCGATTTTTTTCGATAGTTTCGTACAAAACAAAACCGTTTCGACTTCTACGCGGAAACTTTGTTGATCTTTCATAGTTTCACATAAACCATTTTCGTTATAATTTTTTAATATATATTTGGTTATTATAATAATAATAATAACCAAATTCTAAAACATTTCTAAAAAAGATTGAAAATGTTAAAAATATTCACACAAAACAATCATGCAACAGCGCTTTGGACTGTATCCAAAACAAAATAATCAAGCGTTAGAGATGAGAAAACCAGATAGATATGACAGAAATATAAAGCGGGAAAATATCGATGGCGATCGAAAACAATTGAAGTTTGGTTAGATGTGATCACAATCGATAATATCGATTGGTGCATCGATCGTTTTTCAGCTGTATGTCAGCATTGTTAACTTGTAAAATTTTCACTTAAAGTTGTTCCGTGTTCATATGTGCTTAATACATAAAATATAAAAGAAAAAGATTGAAAACTGTATTGTGTAAAGTATAGTTTCCCCACGACGAGTGTTAAATATTAATAACAAAACAAATATTACATTAGGTTTCTATAAACATAGCTCGTGTTTTGTGCCCGCGTTGTTTTTTGTATCACAGGGTGCCTAATTACATACACATATTTGCTTTGTAAATTAGTCCAATTGTGGAAACGTTTTTATTTTTTTAAACAAAAATATTGTCGGTCGTTTTGAAAATTAATAAATGTATCTTCGGTATATAGATGGCCATTGGGCTAGAATTGAAAATGAAGGAAAAGATTTTGCAAACTTCACACTTTGCGCGTCTCCTTCATTTACAACATAATGTGCCGAATATCCCAATTGGAACACGGGTACGTCAAAGTCACCATCAGATTTCTATGATTATTAAAAGAATTACAACAATAGTTATCATACAGGTAAGTTTGCAACAAAGTTTCTTACCGTAAACTCCAAAAAGAAATTGACTGGCCCGTTATTAAGACCATGCACGAAGTATACGTGAATTGGTAGACCTGCCGGTGGGCTGTTAAGATAACTGCGCAAAAAGCTCCAATTGGTTAGTTTCACATCTTCATACGGTTGAATGAAAATACTCATGGTGACTCGGACCAGTCATATTGTACTCGTAGCGACATAGTGGTGGCATTCACAAGCCGTTTTGTTAAGTCCAATGTCCAAGGTACTTAATCTCTGGCGGAACAATAGGCTCTGATCGAGGTAACCATTTACTATGACATACGACCCGATCACATAACTGATAGTCATATAATGGCATTCCACACATCATGTGCTCCTCACATCTTGATTTAATGCTAACTAAGCCAGTTAAATTAACCTTTGTGCCTACATATGGGCTTTCTGCACGTCGGTCTTGATAACTAAACAGATAACCAGATTCATCTTTACTAAGCGTTCCATCATACTCATAGATCATATTGCGCACTTGCTAAAATGGATACATAGGCAGACATTATAATTCGAATATATATATATAGAAAGTATTGTAGTTATCTACAAACCAGGTATGCAACTCGTTGGCCGTTAGTCTTTGGTCTATATGGGAATCCTAGTTGAGTACCGCTAGCCAAGTACAGAGAGAGTGCAGTCGCTACAACCAGAGTGAGAATAACCCAACTCGGACGTCGGAATGTGTTGATCAGTGGAATCTAGGGATAACTATTGTTAATCTCTAATGCTATAAGTGTAATGTAAAACGCTTACCAAGAAACCAAAGGAAAGAATAGTTCCAGCAGCAGCAAGAACTGCAATGTACAAATCCCGATTGGTTGCATTTCCAGCACGGCCATTCATTGGTACCAGTACCACGATTAATAGTATAGATAATGTAGCTGCTGTATAGGAAAGGAATAAACTGGCTAATTTTAAGTATACCAGTCCAGGAATATCCACGATCGTGCAAAGTGGTCAATAGATTTATAGCCAAAGAAACAGTATAGAAAATAAGAGGATATAGTGAAGATATAGGCAGAACGTAAACCATAGATTTGTAGACCAACAACTAGAAGGGACAAGATTATGGCCTGTCCATGCAATGCCAATTGAAGATGTTGTGCTGCACTGATTTTATCCTGTTTATCCAATAACATATTGATTAATTCAAAAACATTCCGTTAAAGTAAAATGCACTTACATTGCGTTGCAAACTGTAGTAGATAGTTGTGGGCAAACTCAGACCAATAAGAGCGGGCACCACATACAACCCGACTATCAACAAAGGAGTGCTGAAGTATGTCAATGTTTGACCCAAACTGTCCATAGCATATGCAACAACTATGGGGAATACCAGTCCAAGTGCAAATGAGATGATCTGGACTATTAAAACCAGGATGAACCAGCCAACCACTTTACAAGTGGAAACATGGGAAAGAGCTGAAATTCGCCATATTGAAACAAAGACCAAAATGGCAGCGGCAACGGCTGTGCCATAGTTTAATGTTTTTCCAGTATCGGCTGTGTAGTGGAAGAAGTATAGTCCCAGGAAATCGAAGAACACGATCTTGCCGGTCTCGGTGGCCTGTTATTATTGAAAGAATTGGTATATTTAATAAACAGCGCAGCTCAATATTAAATATGACTTACAGATACATCGTGAAGTTCTGTGGCATTTGCCAAACCTCGCACAAGACTAAGAATATTATCACCAGTATTCTGAAAGGCTCCACGAGGAATGACATCGATCAAGTCATATTTGGTGTGATATATGAAGCCATTAATAAACTGGGCCATGTCCAATCCTATGGAAATTGAAAAGATTTACCAATGTTTTTTAGAGTCTATTTGCTTATAGAAGCTTACCGGGGATTTTGCCATAATCTCTAAAGATTCTAAAGTCAGTGTCTGATGGTATTATGCCCGATTGAAAGATCTCTTCACCCAGGGCTGTAGCGAACGGGTGCTTAATGTATTTGTTGTAGTACTGTCAAATTGATTTAATAGATTTTGATTTACCGTAGTATTGTTCATATTTATACTTACGTTAACCAGCCATGGACGATTGGGTCCACTCTGAAATAGAATGTCACGTCCTCCACTCCCGGCTGCGTCGAGGTTTACAACAGCCCTGAAGAAGCGGATATGGTTAGTATTGCGGTTGGATAATAATTTTTATAAGGACTTACTTGCACAAAGGCGCCCATCTGTGTTGAGTTACAAAAAGATGAGACGCTTGAAGAGCATTTTCTTCAGCTCCATTGAAAAGGAATACAATAGGATGTTCAATAGGTTGTTTCGATGTTGCAATTACGCGAAGGACTTCCAACATCGTAACTATCATAAACCCAGCGTCGCCGGCGGAATTTGTATAGGGTTTTGAGTCGAAGTGACTGTTCACCAGAAGGTATGTCTCACTAGTACTATTCTTGGGGGCTAATTTTGCAGCAATATTTTGAACTCCATTGTATGTGTTTAGCATTGTACTGTACGGAAAAGAGCCAGACCCTTGGGAGAGATCAATTTCCAATTCGAAAAGATCGTTTTGTATGACTGCTTCAATACTTCTTAGCTCTTCCAAAATGAAGTTAACCGCTTCAACTTCATTTTGTGTAGTACCGGTTAGTTTGTTACCAATATTAGATAGAGTATATAAGTTTTGGTAGGCTCGGTCTGTAACAAAAACATTCTTGTTGGCATCTTCCATTGTCAAAGGCGTTGGTAATCGATAGAAAAGTGGTATCACTATCGCAAAGAATATCAATCCCCAGAAGAAAAGAAAACCGCTTGCAAAGTACCAGGGTACTTTAGCATTAACCTCTTTCTCAGCCACATTGCGAGAAGTTTCGACAGACTCGTCCGATATCTATAATATTGATTTTAGAATTAGTGAAAAACTATTTCACCTGACTAGTTTGTAACCCTTACAAGTTTGTCCTTATCGCCCATCTTTTTCTCTACACAACTCTTTCAGCGTAAGAGAAATTAAGCACTACCTTGTGAAATCGAATGAGGCCCGCTTTTATTTAAAAATCGAATAATAAAGTACAAGAATATGAGCACTAGAAAGTCCCCCCCCCCCCCAATTTGATAGAATTATATTGCATCAATTTTATTGGTACAATTGGCAATAATGATCTTGGGCATAATTTAGATTTGCCAAATTGTACAATATTAAAAGACAATGATTAAACTGATTTCATGGTAAATTTGTATAGTGAAAAATGTTGACTTTTTTTTTTAAACTTTCATCATCTTTTTGGAAAAGTATTATAAGAACAATATAATTAAGTAATTCTATCTTATCAAAGGAAACCTTTTTTTTTTAAATTTATTGGAGTATATATTTATTGTTTAACTGCAAATATAGGTGTGTTTGTATATATGAACTGCCCGGATGACACACATATCTTAGAACAATTGTACTTTAAAAGAAACTCATATCGACTATTATCGATCTAAGTTTATATCAAATATTATTATGCTGATATCTAAATTTGCAGATAAGAGCTATATTGTTTATTCAAATTACAATGCTTAGTTTTATGCATGCTTTAAAATGATCAACACTTTTATATTTTTTTCTTTTTTCACTTGATAAGAACATTTTTTGTCTGGTTTTACCAAAATCTTAAAATTATTGCTGGCAATTTTTATAACTAATCATTTAATTACAGCGTCTACGAAAACTAGATTAATTATAAAATAGTGTAAGATGATTTTAGCTAGGTGAATAAAATTTATACACTAAGTCAAAGGGTATTAAAAGTTCGATATTGGTTTAGAACGTTTCAATTTAAGTTTCTAAAGTTAATGAAACAAAGTGTGTGTTAAATCTTCTACATTTCGCACTAAGTGAATTGGCAGAATCATAACAAACCGTCGAAAACTGTTTGGGAAATAATTTATTTGGACACGTTTTTTTTTTTAATACATGCCGCACTACAAGTGGCATGCGTAAAGAAAATATTTTCGTTATAGCCTTGTATATAAGTGTAAATAAACAAAATAGTACACTTAAAGAAAAAAATACAAAGAAAAATTTTAAATATTTATTATTCTCAAAATATTCAAAAGTATTTTCGTCACTTACTCATAAAGTTTATTTTTCGTTAAAAGCAAATTTCAGTAGGAAATTACGTTATGCTGAGTACAAGGGTTTTGTTACTATGTGACAGAGTTCTACATATGTAAATAATGCAACTATGGTTCAGATATTAAGATAACGATAAGCACATATAAATGTTGAAGCAATTATGTTTTAATCGATTTATGATTTTAAAATCTTATCAGTTATTGCTTTTAATTGATTCATGATAAAAATAATGTATCGTAAAAATTAAATCAGTCTGGCTTTGTTAATATTTTGTACTGACTCTTAAATAGATTTAAATTCACACCTTATTTTGACAAGATTCCAAGCGTGTTGTGATTATGCGTAACATCTCGACTAGACTAACACAATTCAACTGATCTCTCAGTTTCAAAAACATTGCCATCGAACACATCTTATCTGGAACTTTTCGTAATTTCTTAAATGCTCTCCACAACTTTCTAATCATTATCATCGCATTTGTTTATCTCCCGTGTATTCAGATTTCGTTTATTTCGACTACATAAACTTTTTTTTCTTTCTCAATTTTGTTGAAAATCTCTACACTATACACTTTGTGTACAACTAGACTCAGCAACTGTTTCTCAATAGTGTCCAGAGCTTTTACGCTCAGCGTCTGTTCAATGTTCTTTTGCTTTTTGGAATGTTGCATGTTTACAAATGTCTATGTATTTAACTGCCATAATATCTCATTAGCAATGACAAATGTAATACTTAATTCCTAATGGATTTCCTACATGAAATTCTTGCATTTATGGTACAACGATTTAACTATGTTATTGACTTGAAACATATTTACTTAGGTTTAGTTTGGCCGGTGTGTACAATAATTATGTGTATACCAGCAAGGTCTAAGCTATTTTTATTGCATATTAAGAAATGTTAATTCTGTTTATTTTGTTTTGATAATTTTTAAAATATATATCTAAGGTATAATGCTGGCCATTGGGCGAGAATTGAAAAAGAGGGAAATGAACTGGCGAATTTAATACTTTCAGCGTCTCCTGGATCCCCAATGTAATGTCCCGAGATACCAAGCTGGTACAGTGGCACATTAAAGTCACCATCGGCTTTCTATAGTTATTAAAAGAAAATTGAATATTTTCATATACAAATTTTTAAGACCAAGCGAATTTCTTACCGTAAATTCTAAAAAGAAATGCAATGGCGAATTATCGATGCCATACTTGAAGTAAATATGGTAGGGTAATCCAACTGGTGGATTTTCAAGATATTCCCGAGTGAAACTCCAGTTGGTTAATTTGACATCTTCATAGGGTTGAATAAAAATACCCATGTGAAGAGGACCCGTTAAATTGAACTCGTAACGACAAGTCGTAGCATTCACAAGAGTTTTGTTAAGTCCCTGTAATATAGTTAAT